>CM076720.1:25212976-25497427 GCA_038501795.1 Pseudopleuronectes americanus
AAAAAGTGGAATTTTCATACTATGTCTCCTTTAAATATATATTTCTGAGAATTTTATAGATTTTATGCACTTTTCTATTGATCTCCCGATAGAAAAGTGCTGCTGGCCCATAAAATTGCTCTTAACCTCAACCTTACTAACAAACACCTTGGTTTTTCACTTCTTCTTTTGATGCCATGATTCACCATAGAAACCCATTGGTTAGCAAGATAGATTAATATGCATGAGGTCCTTTAAGTTGGCCATTTATGATTGAATGTGGGCGTGTAGAGGGCAGAGTTTGAGGCAGATTCATGTACATACATTTCTAGGTGGAGTGTGTGATTTATAAAGAGAAAATTGCCTTCATTTTTGAATGCGCATGGTTTTAGTCCCTACAACATTTCGGCTTTTGTGCGCACATGCACTTTTATTGTGAATCCTACGCACTGTTTTGTAAATGAGGCTCCTGCACCGTGTGGTGAAACGGCCTAGTGCATTACTGGGATGGAGCTCCCAACCCTGGATACAATCTATGCAGGCCGACTGAAGGCCAGCAGTATTTTTCAGGGACCGAGGAAAAGTTTTTATCCCAGACCTTTGTACTACATCAGACACACCCCTGCCCAAACACACCAAAGAGTCACACTTTCAGTGACTGCGGCGTGCACATACCACTCACAGCTGGCTCATGAGCTTTTAAAGGAACATGCACTCAAAACAAGTCAATCTGAGGAGGGCTGTTTTAGACAGGGTAAAAAGGGTGCTGTTTTAAATTATCCTTGTGATATTTTGACCAGAATTTGTTACAGACATTTCATTAAGACCCCATGAAACCATATCAACTTGTGGTAAAATAGGCATAATATGTCACCTTTAAACTGATTAAAAGAGGATTTACATAGAAAGGTAAATATTATAAAGCAATCATGGACTATTTTATCAGTTCAAGCGCATGCATCACGCAATATTAAATGTGTCACAGCAGTATTTATATATTAAGAGCAATCGGACGGATTACTTAACACATCAGTGGGATCTTAACCTCCCCTCTGGGATATTATTGGGAAAAAGAAGTTTGAAAGTAAATAGTTTTTCTTTCTTTTTTTCAGAGTGATCCAGATTGTACACCTCAAGAGGAACCAGGGTGTCAAACTGGTGTCAAGTTTGTTGACCACTCTGTGGGGGATCACAATGTTACATGCTGAGCTAACTTCCACAAATAGCATTCTCACATAACTATTGGGTTCCTCTAAGTTTGTCAGGGCGATGTGGAGCGGTTTACCGAATAGACAAGTTGGTGTTTATCCAGGTCTCGTAGGATTATGATCCTAATGTGAGAGTGATACCTTTTCAAATGCTACGAAAGTTGTTCCTTAATCCGCTGTTTGTGTCTGGGCTTAGTATCCCTGATGCCCCTCTTGAGTCTCCCCCGTGCTTCGCTGTAGGACTGTTTTGCAGCATTGGTGTGGCCTCCTCAGACCACTCTGTTACTTTCCTGATTGCTGGTTTTCTTCTGGAGATTGGTGGTCTGACCGCTGATCCACCAGGAATGTAAATTTGATTGGTCAGTTTTTTGTCAGGTGACATCAGACTGTATTTAAGCAAGCACTGAGCCAGGTTAAAAATGTTAGTTAAAGGACTGCCTGCCAGACATAACTTCTTGGCTGTCTGTTTCCTAGCAGTGACTACAAAGGGACCAACATGAGTTGTTGAAGATAATAGACACTTGTGGCAGTTGTGACTGAAGACACAGAGACAGTGTTCATGATGCCACTTCCCCAGCAGAGACCATTATCCTAATCTCTTAATCATCAATGACTGCTTTCTGCTCTTGCTGTGTGTAGGTCATTGAGACAGAGGCAGTAGTTGTCGAATGTGGTGGTCAGAGAGGAGAATGCCCAGGTCATGAGGGGTAAAGTGTATGTGCGTAGGTGTCTGGAATGCTCTGTTGGATTGTTGGACAAGTGTTGCTCTGCATCACACACAACGTACCGAATGTTCCTCAAAGAGGAGAGAAGAGGGCCAAAGGGTACATGGTCATAGTTGGACATCCTACATATGATATAAGCCAAGCTTTAACTAGAAATATATCAGTCATTCGCAATACATGTTACTGACAAATTGTGAACAAGAAATGATTAATAAAAGTTAATTTAAAAGGAGCAGAAATGCATTGAATTGAGAAGAAGTTGTAAGGTGATATAGGCAAAAATAAGGACTGAAATATGTATTTCTAACCTTGGGCCAATTTTTTATATCACACTAATTTCCATCTACATCACAGCAGAAGAAACACATTACCTATGTTGCGCTATTCATGATTTATGTACCACAACTGATTTGATCAACATGGATCAAATCAGCTCTGTGTATTAGAGTTCCATTGTTTAAAAACTAAAAAATGCTCTACATTGCTGGTGAAAGTGTATTCATAACACCTAAAATGCTAGATTTAAAGTAAGCAAAGACTTTAAAAGCTAATGCAGAAACTGACCCTCTGAAATAAAAGGCAAGCAGGCAGTAATGCTGCATACCCCACCCAAAGATTACTCTACTTTCGTACTAGACCCTGAGCAGGGAAAAGGATTTCACCAGAACTCAATTCATATGTACACTCCTGATCAAAATCTTAAGACCAGTTAAAAAATTGCATGAATTTGCATTTTGCACTGTTGGATCTTAGGAAGGTTCTAAGTAGAGCTTCAAAATGCAAAAAGAAGAAATGGGATCAAGAGACCAAAAGTTGTGAGCAGGCAATTCATTTAAAACAACAATTTAACTCAAATAGGCTGTTCATCAGCTGATCAAAAGTTTAAGACCACAGCCTTTAAAAGCCAAAATCTGTTTAAAAATTTGGATTCCATGTCATTTCCTGTCAAGTAATCACACTGTGAAGATCTCTTGATGGCAAAGGCAAAAAAGCTCACCGTCTTTGAACGCGGTAGGATTGTTGAACTGCATAAACAAGGCCTCTCACAACGTGCCATCGCTGCTGAGGTTGGACGCAGTAAGACAGTCATTTTGCATTTCTTAAAAGATCCTCAGGGTTATGGAACAAAAAAATCAAGTGGTAGACCCAAAAAAATCTCACCGGCGCTGAGCCGGAGGATCCGAATGGCTGTCCGTCAAGACACGGGACGATCCTCGTCCCAAATTAAGGCAATTACTGGTGCCGAATGCAGCCCAATAACCATCAGACGGCATCTGTGAAGGAAGGGCTTCAAAAACAAGAAACGTCTTCAAAGGCCACGTCTCCTTCAAAGCCACACAATTTTAGACTTTGCAAGGGAGCACCAAACATGGGACATTCAAAGGTGGAAGAAAGTTTTAATCTCTGAGAAAAAATGTAACCTTGATGGTCCTGATGGCTTCCATTGTCACTGGCATGACAAGGAGATGCCACCTGTTTTCTATGCGGCACAGTGCAGGGGGCGCCATCATGATCTGGGGTGCTTTTTCCTTCAATGGAACAATGGAGCTCAAGGTTGTGCAGGGGCGTCAAACAGCAGCTGGCTATGTGGAGATGTTGCAGCGGGCATCCCTCATAACTGAGGGCCCTCGTCTGTGTGATAACGACTGGGTTTTTCAGCAGGACAACGCTCCAATTCACAATGCCCGTCTGACCAAGACTTTTTTCCAGGAGAATAAAATCACTGTTTTGGACCATCCTGCGTGTTCCCCTGATCTTAATCTAATTGAGAACATTTGGGGATGGATGGCAAGGGAAGTTTACAAAAAAGGACTTCAGTTCCAGACAGTGGATGCCCTTCGTGAAGCCATCTTCACCACTTGGTGCAACATTCGCACTAGCCTTTTGGAAACACTTGCATCAAGCATGCCAAAACACATTTTTGAAGTGATCAACAATAATGGTGGAGCTACTCATTAGTTAGTCGTCAGTTTTTGACACTTTAATTTCTGTTTTAGGAAGTTGAGCTTAAACTTTTGATCAGATTCAATTGTGCAAAATGCAAATTCATGAAATTTTTTAACTGGTTTTAAGATTTTGATCAGGAGTGTATATGGGGGCTGTGGTGAAAAAGCATTTTTCGAAAATCCCCAGTTCCAGTTGTCGAAACAAGGGTTTAATCAAATGTCTCTGTAAAGCTTGTAAAGTCTGTTTACTTACTTGTAATCTAGCATTTTAGGTGTTATGAATACACTTTCAACTGCAGTGTACAGCTATTTCTTTTGTTTTAAAACATTTTTGTAAAACAATTGAGCTTTAATACAGAGAGCTGATTTGATCCATCTTGAGTGTTGTCTGCTCTCTTTCCTCCTTTCACTTCAACTTTAATCCTTTTGTCAGAGTGAGGTGTGCAGGTGGACCCAAAACGCAGAAGCAAAGTTCAGGTAACAAAAAAAAAGTATTTTAATTCAAACAAAGAGCTTTGCAGAAAAGCAGGGTAAAAACTGATATATGCTTCTTCGTTTTGACGGAGACAGACACATCAAATCAAATCAAATCAAAGTTTATTGTCACATGCACCAATGACAGCGTCATCGGAGCAGTGAAATTCTTATGACATGGCAGGCAACATCTACGCAGTGGACGACTTTACAAAATAGAAAAAAAATAAAAAAAAATAACATACTATGTAACATAACATAACACAGTCAAGTGAAGTTTACAGGGTGAAGGAGTGGGGAATATTAAATTAAGTAATATGAATATATGTATAACATATAAAATAGTCAAATTAAAGTCAAAGTTAAATGAAGCAGCAGTTTACAGGGTGAAGGAGTGGGGGATATTATATACGCGGAGCCATTGTCAGTGCGACCTTTCTCTAAGGCACACCAGACTATTCTGGGCGCACCAGACTACATGGGAACGCCTTCGCCTTTTCGTGCACCTCTAATCTTTCTAACTATATTTCGGCATGTCAAGGAGCCTAGGGATACCCCTTGGCTGAGATTGGTCTGCTAATGACTTCATTTTTGAACAACGTCATTTCCGGACCTCACACTTCCTGTTTTATTCCGATATCAGAATACTGCCACTTTAAAGCCCAAACACAACTAGGATTCTGTTGTTGTTCTCGTCTCATAAAATACATTACAAGCAAGTCCTCTTCCATGTCAAGCAGCTCCAGCTGCTTGAACAGCCTTTGTCGGTTAGTTGCCATCGTTCGCTGTGTGTGAGGAAAGCCGGGAGAATGTAAATAAACAATCGACGACTTCTTCTACATACAAAGATGTCATGAGGTAGGCTTCTCTAAGCTTGTCCACCGTTAACCCACATAATGTTCTGGCAGTGAATTGTTTTCAGCATCCACAGCCTTCGAAGAACCATAAATGAAAAACAGTCCGCCGTATCCGTCCGGGGTCGGAAACTGAGTCGGATTAGCATATTTCAGAATTAAGAAAACTAAGTCGAAAAACAGAAAAATCTAAATCAAAATAACCTAAACTAGGAGAAAAACTAGGGGAGAAGTGGTGTGGCGAACAGGAATAAGCTAGGAAACTACATGTTCCAGGTAAAGATGATGAAGAGCGAAAGACGACAAACACAAAGGGAAGCACAGATACTTATTTACACAATGGAGGCAGGATTGATGAACACACGTGAAACACATTTTAGGTCAGGGCAGAATCATGACACTTTTGTCACACAAAGTGTACGATTCTAATTGATACCAGAAGAATTACCACTTTTAAAAAACTAAACACCAGGAGAGCTTTAAAATAATTTATTATGGTATTAAAACTGAAAAAAGGAAAAATACAAATGTGATACTTTAAAATAAGATGTCTCATATCATGCTGTTCGGGTCAAATTTTACCCGTGAACCAACATTTTCAAAAATGAAAACTACTTTTATATTCTTTTGTATATGTGCTAAAAGGTTTTTGTACATTAAGGCTGTTTCAGGTCAAATTTGACCCGTTTATATCGAAATGGATATAGATCCACCAGTGTCGGTCAAATCAAGGAAAATGGGGGATTTAGGGAATCTTGAAACTGTGAAACTGTTAATGCTAGGTCTGTGTGTATTTTTTCTTGATGAAGGCATCAAGGGGGACATTCACACTCGGATGAGAACTGTCTGTGTTCCCATCACATTTTCCCAGGTTCCCACAGAGACAGGCTGCTGCTGGTCCTTGAAGGGTCATGTGGAATCTCGAAACAGTGAAAGACTAAAACAACATAGGATTGATTACAGGTGCATCTCAATATATTAGAATATAATGGAAAAGTTCATTTATTTTGATGATTCAATTCAAAAAAGTGAAACTCATATATTATATAGATTAATTACACACAGAGTGAATTTCTCTCTTTTAATTATGATGATTATTTTGATGATTATGGCTTACAGTTTAAACATGCTCAATTTGTGCTAAGGGGCCCAAAGTGTGCCAAGAAAATATCCAGCACCATTACACCACCACCAGCAGCCTGAACCATTGATACAAAACAGGATCCATACAAAGCAGGATGGATCAATCCGCCAAATTCTGACCCTACCATCTGAATGTGGCAGTTGAAATCGAGACTCATCAGACCAGGCAACGTTTTTTCCATCTTCTATTGTCTAATTTTGGTGAGCCTGTGTGAATTGTATTCTCAGTTTCCTGTTCTTAGCTAACAGGAGTGGCACACTGCTGCTGTAGCCCATCTGCTTCAAGGTTCAACGTGTTATGCGTTCAGAGATGGTATTCTGCATACCTTGGTTGTAACTAGTGGTTATTTGAGTTACTGTTGCCTTTCTATCATCTCAAACCACTCTGCTCATTCTCCTCTGACAAGTCATTTTCGTCCCTGCAACTGCCGCTCACTAGATATTTTGTCTTTTTCGGACCATTCTCTCTAAACCCTAGATATGGTTGTGTGTGAAAATCCCAGTAGATCAGCAATTTTTGAAATACTCAGACCAACCCGTCTGGCACCAAAAACAATGCCATGTTAAAACTCACTTAAATCCCTTTTCTTCCCCATTCTGATGCTCGGTTTGAACGATCTGATTTGCTGCCATGTGATTGGCTGATTAGCTATTTATGTTAGCAAGCAATTGAACAGGTGTGCCCAATAAAGTGGCCGGTGAGTAGTGTGGCACGGTGTACCGGTACTAGAAAGGTACCGCGGTACCCTTATGTTAAAAACGATACGGTTTTGCATATTTTTAGTACCAGTACTATTTTTAGTACTAGTACCATTGAAATAGCAGCAATCAGAGCGCACTCGCTGTTCCGCTCCCTGTCACTCTGCATGCAGACTGAGAGGGACGGGGCTGCCAGCTCTCACACATGCAGGTGGGCCTCACTCACAGCAAGTGATCTCAGGGGAGACATGGCATCATCTGCAGGAGCTCTTGCCGACCGTCCTCGGCTTATTGAAAAAAGGTTGCCAGAAGTGAAATCTGGAAATTATGTAGCGCGACCGGGCGGAGACATAACAAGTGGGGCGCGCGACCGGGAGGGTGAATGTGAGGCAAGACTAATGCTTTGACGTCCGCATCTCTTTAATGGCGGAGCAGTAAAAAGTCATTCTTTCTCCGGAGCAAGGGGTGAAAGAATGACACCCGCGGTCCTTCAGCCCCTCTGCTGCGGTAGCAACCCACGGCTCTTCAGCCCCTGTGCAGCGGCTCCCTGTACAGTGTTCATATGTTGAACGGTAACATGAGGGAACGTCACGTTAATTTGTCACAGCTCCTGGTTTTATCATGCTGGCCTGATACAATGCTGATTTGACAAATTAACGTGACGTTCCTTCACGTTACGCGTGAGTATTTTTGCGCACTTAGAAACATTACACCCCAGTCACTTGAATGTGTTCTTGCCCTATTGCATGTATTCGCGTTTAAGACGTTGATCTAGCTTTCAATTTGGCTGCAAGAACGTAGCCCAGTTCATTGTCAATATTAAACTCAATTAAGAATTAAGAAAAAAAATTAGAAAGAAATCGCTATACATGCAAAATAACCTACAATTTCACTTATGTGGGCCTGGTGAAGCCTGAGGGTGGATCTTGAGCTAATTATTTTTATTTTTAGTTAAGGAAAATAAAAAGATATTAAGATAAAATATGAATGTGAGAATATCAAGCTCTATATGCAAGTAAATGAAGCATTGTTTATCCCACAGACAGTCAAACATGTTCCAGCAGACATGTCACCATGTAGTTTTCATTAATATGTTGTTGTAGGCTAATACTAATATGAATGCCATTTGTTAAGTGTTCAAAAAGCTGGGCAGGAACAAGCTGGTAAAAAAGGGATCCTTACAGATGTTTTATTTATTACTATCAGATAAACCAGTATCGTATCGCATTTGTGGTATAGTATTATATTTGTGGTATCGTATCAAAAGTATCAGGTATCGTGATATTTTGGCAGGTAAAGTATCGAAGTCATAATTTTAGTATCATGACAACTCTACCGGTGAGTGTATATATGCACTCAGTACTTGGTCGGAGCTCCTTTTTCATGCATCAATGTGGTATGGCATGGAGGCGATCAGCCTGTGGCAATGCTGAGGTGCTTTGATAGTGGCCTTCAGCTCGTCTGCATTGTTGGGTCTGGTGTCTCTCATCTTCCTCTTGACAATAGCCCATAGATTCTCTATGGGGTTCAGGTCAGGTGAGTTGCTAGCCAATCAAACAAAGTGGTACCATGGTCATTAAAAAAGGTATTGGTACTTTTGGCAGGGTAGGCAGGTGCCAAGTCCTGCTGGAAAATGAAATCAGCATCTCCATAAACCTTGTCAGCCGAAGGAAGCATGAAGTACTCTAAAATGTCCTGGTAGACGGCTGCTTTGACTTTGGACTTGATAAAACACAGTGGACCAACACCAGCAGATGACATGGCTCCCCAAATCATCTGAGCCAACTCTGTGCCTCTCCACTCTTCCTCCAGACTCCGGGACCTTTATTTCTAAATGAAATGCAAAATTGACTTTCATCTGAAGGAGGACTTTGGACCACTGAGCAACAGTCCAGTCCTTTTTCTCCTTAGCCCAGGTAAGACGCTACCAACTTTGTCTCTGGTTCAGAAGTGGCTTGACACGATGAATGCGACAGTTGTAGCCCATGTCCTGGATACGTCTGTGCGTGGTGGGTCTTGATGCACTGACTCCTGCCTCACTCCACTTCTATTGCATCTCCACCAAATTCTTGAATGGCCGTTGCTTCACAATCCTCTCAAGGATCCCTGTTGCTTGTGCACCTTTTTCTACCACACTTTTTCCTTCTACTCAACTTTCTATGAATATGCTTGGATACATCACTCTGTGAACATCCAGCATCTTTTGCAATGACCTTTTGTGGCTTACCTTCCTTGTGGAGGGTGTCAATGACTGTCTTCTGGACAACTGTCAAGTCAACTACTTCCCAATGATTGTGTAGTCTACTGAACCACCCTTAATGACCATATAAGGCTCAGGAAACCTTTGCAGGTGTTTTGAGTTAATTAGCTGATTAGAGTGGGACGTCGTGAGTCTACAAAATTTAACTTTTTCACAATATTCAAATTTTCTGAGATATAGAATTTTGGGTTTTCATTAGCTCTAAGCTATAATCATCCAAATTTAAAAAAAAACGCTTGAAATAGTTCACTCTGTGTAATGAATCTATATGATATGAGTTTCACATTTTGAAATTATCGAAATAAACAAACTTTTCCATGATATTCTAATTTATTGAGATGCGCCTTTTATATAGAGTGCACATAAGGAACAGATGTTATACAGAGGTCAGAGGGTGCCTTGACACAGACACAAAATCTGCACCTGCAAGTATAGGCAATCTATCAAAATAATCCCAAAATAACCAAATTAGAAGATACTTCTAATGTGTCATAAGATTATAAACGTGAGTGAGCTGCCTTTTCAGTGATTGAGTTAAAGGAAGCTATAGCCATATTGTGTAAGATGCCCTTCATCTGATCTTCCAAGATGAGGAAGCAGATAGTGTTTAGTGGGAGGAGGAAAATAATGATTCAAAATAATTTATTCAAATTGTTATATGTTATATGCCGTTATGTTTTCATGTCTTAGGTAAAACAGGACATGACAATGTGTGATAACAGATGTTTTTATCCATAAACGATAGGTGGGAAACCTCAAAAATACACTCCATGCTCTCAATCATTAATTCAGGATAAATATATTCAAATAATTACTCATCGCGGACCAAAAAAGTATAGTTTGAGAAATAAAGTGGTCTTTTAACCTGCCTCACAACGCAGTCAAAATGAAAGCTGCGAAGTGCAGGAACAAAACCAAATATGAATCAACAACTGGCGAAGTGTTGAGTCACTCTTGTCAACACCCAGTGAATGAACACGGAAATATTACACCGCCAAAGAATATTCCTGAACACAAGCTGTAGTCAAAATGAGGAAATACTCTTAACATGTAATAACCCTTTCACACTTTTTTCTCTAACTCCAGAGTACTCGACTGCAGAAATTGAATGTGCAGTGTCAACTCTAGTGCTGAAGTGTGTTCATCTATCCCTATCATTGTCCCCTCCCATCATTAATACTTACCAAATTACAATCCTCAAATAGTGTTTCTATTATCTCCCCATTTGTGGCTGTCAGTCTTCAACCCCACAATGTGCTATGTTATTAAAATCCCCCCATCAAAAGATATGATTCCTAATCTGTCCTTGTTTTGGTTTTGGTTTGTTGATTTCTAGCTTTCTGAATAGGCTTCTGTAATTTATGATGTTAAACTGTCCTGCATTTGTCCATATTCCTGCTACAATATATCATTCCTCTTTCCCTTCTGACAACTCTGAATGCCTTATTTTTCTTGATGAATGTAGTGCACCTTCCTCCTTCCCCCTCTACCCTATCGGTTTCTGTTGGCAGACCCAAAGTGCAGAACAGATGTCTTTGGACAAGAAGCTGAACCATTAATGGCCCCTCATAGATGTTGAATGCAATGCATTTGGAATTCACTTTGAATAAAAGAGTCAGCTAAATATAATTTAATGTTAAAGATGGAGTGGGATGGGGCAGGCAGTCGAGACCGGAAGCAGACTTGTGGTGATCAGAATGGAGGTGGTAGGCTGTGGCTGGAGCAGTTGAGGATAAGTAGGATGCTGAAAAGCAACTGGTTCATCTCTGGTTGTTGTGGTGAGACCCTGGCGGCATTGACGTATGCCACAGTGGGTCTCCACACAGCCTGAGACGTGGACCTGCAGGCAGAAATGACGCTGGAAAGAGTGGCGAAGGAGTACGTTGCCATGTTCTGGGAGCAGGCAACGGAGAGCCGACGGCGGTCAATGCTGGTGGAGTGTCTTTTGGCCCGCTTCTATTCCAAAACCAACCTAGAATAATGTTCCCACCCATCACTTTTTCTACTCTTAGTTGAATTTTTCTATTTAAATATTATTTATACATTGGACTAATTGGTTATTGGTGGCTCATTCTGTTCTCATCGGGTATGGTAGTTGCTTAATGTTACAGCCCTAATCAATGTCTAGCAGTGTGTTGTTTCTGTGTGATAACCTTTGGGTCATTTAGACCCAAAAATGTATATTTTAATGGACAGAGGTCTTTATGTAGTGTAGTTTTTACAATCTTCCTGTTGCAGATCATCTGTGCATATTTATTAATTGGAACACCAATTGAGGGCCAAAGTAGGAACAAATATTTGTGTGGGAATGCTGCATAGGAATTTCTGTTGTGAACGCATCTGCTGTTTCTTAATATGTGAAAGGTAAACTCTGGAACGTGTGTGTGAATGGGTGAATGGCAAAAACTGTATTGAATGGCAAAAACTGTATTGTAAAATGAGTGGTCATCAAGACTACAAAAGGGCTATATAAATACAGGCTAACCTCTTGCGCTGCACTGGCCCGAGGGCGTCCCACAGGCTGGCTGTTTTCCCAATAAGCGTGAAACATGGTTATCTACAGCAGAGTTCTTCAACAGGGGGTCCGCGACCCCTAGGGGGTCCGCGGAGGTACTGCAGGGGGGTCGCGAAATGCTTGGTTGATTAGACAATTTTTTATATTTTTTATAATTTTTCATTTTTTTGTACCCAATTTTTCCCCACAAATTTAAATGTCTTCAATTACACATTAACATGTATCCAACATATTGAGAGGCTGATTTAAACCTCTGTCTGACAACCTCCATCCGTCTTAGGTTAGATAAGTTGTGTGCTACCCATAAGGGTCCGACATCTCACTAATGTGGGAGTATGTGTGGCATCCATAGATGGCTTGAGGATTCCCTGTCTCTTCTACATGTATGTTTAAAATAAAAACATGAAGCTGTGAATTATTTTAAAAGCTCAGTGTTGTATGAAAGACGTATGTTTATAAATGGGTAATATTTGAATAGCTTAGTATTGAATGCACAATAACAGGGTAGCTATGTTTATACATGGCACTAGGCCCAGTTTAATATAAAACACAATTTTAAACAATATATATAGTAGGGGGTCCCTGCTCCATCTCTCCACCAGTTTGGGGGCCTTGGCCTGAAAAACGTTGAAGACCCCTGATCTACAGCAGTGAACCCCAACCCCCGGGCCGTGGCCCGGTACCGGGCCGTGGGTTATTTGGTACCGGGCCGCACCGAAAGAATAAACAATTTAAATTTTTTCGGTTTTATCTATTATCCGGTCATTTTTCAAAATAAAACAGTGTTTTATTTTGAAAAATTACCGGATCCTCTGCTTTATGACTCATGCTTTACGCATTTCAAGACGCTTGTCTCGGTCACGTCACTTTTTCGCTGAACACAAACTCACACGGTATTTGTCGGACCCATTTGTCAACAAACCAGGTGAATCCAGCATGTCTGTTTAAGAAGAAGATCAGCTGCTGGAGATCGCAAATGACGGCGGCCTTAAAAGTATGTTTAAGAAAACAACTCTGCCGGTGTCCTGGATTAAAGTCACGGCAGAATACCCTGAGATCGCCGCAACAGCACTAAAAACTCTGTTGCCATTTCCGACATCCTATCTGTAGTGACATCGGTGGAATTTTTTTTAATTAACGAATTAATTTTTTATTTTAAATAACCAAAAAAAACTCTCCAAATTCCGTTAAATTTAAAAAAAATCTACAGCTGTCACCAGAGGCCGTACCAGAGGGACTCCGTAGTGAGGCTCTGTAGACACACCTTAACGGCCGGTCCGTGAAAATATTGTCTGACATCCAACCGGTCCGTAGCGCAAAAAAGGTTGGGGACCACTGATCTACAGAACTGCTAGGTACTGATGCAACATATCTTTGGAAAGCTAGGATTCTTTCTGATTCGACTGATGTACACCATTTCAAGATCCGATCACCACAGCCAGTACAATCAACGTCTCACTCAGACGCTCAACAAAAACAAAGTCGACGTCACTCACTTAAGAGGCATCATATTAATCCACAGATCGATAACATTGCAACAAAAATGCTCTTGGTACATTGCCAAAGGTCCAGACGATCCAATCCAGTAACATAATCAGTCCAAAACACACTATTACATCAAAGAATAGCCACAGCCTGCTGTTGCGTAATCTCAGAGCAGCCAGCAGCTACATGTAAACTTTGATGTATTTTCCCTTGTAACTCCTGTTCGCATTTAAACACAGCCACTCTCTTGCTATCAAAATGGCAGCTAGACTCTAAACTTTAGATTGACAGCTCACTTGACCCGATAGGAGCGGGCATGGGCTGTCCACAGCCTACAATAGCCAACGAGATACCTCGTTGACGGAAACAGAGCTTGCCCCTCTTCTGACTGTAAAGACTGAGCCAATTGCAACCGATTGTTCTGATGACTGGCGTTTAATTTAGCCAATGAAATTTCCAACATGCAGATTTGATGCGGCACGGTGTATAGTTAAAGGGACAGCGAGGAAATCACTGCGTAAAGATGAACAGCTTTGCGTAAAAGGCAAAAAAGGTTTGTCTTGGTTGTGTTTTTTGTATGGCCCTCTGTTTCACTCTGTGTGTGTCTGTGGAAAGAGGAAATGGGGAAACTCAGACTAAATCTTGTTATGGAAAACTGGAAATACAAGAGGCTGGAACAACACATTTGTCCTTGTGTATTTTAAAAGGGGCTTTCTGCAGAAAGGATCAACACAGAGAGTCATAGCTACTACAATCTTTTTAGTAATTTTTTCTCTAATTAAGCACTTTATTTTATTTTTTATTTTAGTTGAAATGAGAAAACAATATGTTATTATTGGAGTACATTTCAGTTCAGTGTGAAAATTAACAATAACATTGTTGAAATACTATTGAATTATACATACTTTATGTTATCTGTCAGTATTTGACTTCCTACAGACATTGTTAGAACTACTAGGCTACTTCAACAACTATATTAATCAAGGGGGGGGAAAAAAAGCAGTTAGATTAATCGATGAATCGAGAAAAGAATCGCCAGATTAATCGATAAAGAAATATTCAATAGGTGCGGCCCTGCTTTGCACAGCCTCTTCACAGACTATGAGAGGCCATTTTCAGATCTGGTATTAACATCTGGCCTGAATGTATGTCTTGTGACCACTTGTGTTTGGATCTGACTTACCTGCTCCATATGCAAATAATCATGTATCCATGTGTGGGCGAAGGCAGAGTGATCTTTTTTCAACCTAGTCTGAGTTTGTCTGATGACATTGTTTGTGTGTTTTTGTGTGTGTCAGTGCAAGCGTGTGAGAGATCGAAACGGGGGCTGATGAAACAAGGAGTTGCAGATCTTCTATGAAGATTGTTACGTCCCCCAAGCTGTCTAGGGTAGAGGGACGAACAATTAGAAATAAAACCGGGTCCTAAACAAGGAAGCCATACGTTTTAAGTTTAGCAAGTAAATAAGGATTTATTAAATAACTGCGATAACAAAAAACACCCTTCCTACTAGGGATGAGCGAGTACAGCATTATCTGTATCTGTATCTGTATCTGTTAACCATATGAATTATCCGTATCCGTACTCGGAGTGGGCGGGGCCTAACCCGGAAGTGGGTGTGATTTAACCCACTGTCAGCTGCAGCGCCACATCTGAGCAGCCGGGGCGATATTATCACAAGAACTCCAATAAATGCCCGTCAGTTTGGATGATTTTAAATGGTCATTTATTTTCACACTGGCATTTAATTATCAATGCAAATAATTACGCTGCACTGAACTGTAAGTAAAGTACAAAAAAGTTAAAATAACGAAACATGTCATTATTACTTGTGAACGAATATCATTCACGTCTTACTAAACCTAGTCACGCGAACGTGCCACAAAAAAAAATCTCCGACAGGCAGAGTCGCAACGCGAGTCGCTTTCTACCAGCACCACGTCTGAACGAACCCACGTTTAACAGAACTCTACTGGTTAATAAGTAAGTACAAACTGAAATAAAAACAAACTTCAAGCTGAATAAACCCTAAACGTTAACGGGAAAGACCCGCGAACCTGAGTGACTGAGAGACAGAGAGCTGTTCAGTGAGTGAGTGAGCAGAGCGGTGTGTGAGGATTTTCACTCAGTCCGAGCACAGATATTGACTAGTATTACTCGTATAATACTCGTGCTCGGCAAAAGTGCTTTATCCGTACCGGATACTCGTTTCAGCCAAGTATCCGGCTCATCTCTACTTCCTACACAGGAAGGGGAAATAGAAAACACCAACCAACAACCACAATACACAGCACACAGCACGTTAATACATCCCGTCTCCTCGCCACGTCTGCTCACTGACACAGCTGAGGGTCTTTATTTGCCAAACCCTGATGACAGAGTGGCCTCATCCCTGCCAGTTGAGGTGCTTCGGGAGAACCCACCGGGAGGAGATATGAGAGGGGGAGAGACACAACACAGGGCACGTAACAAAGATATAGAAGAGCTAGTGTAAGTAGTATTGTGTCAGTACGATACGATATTTTATATTCCTGTATGGAAATGAATCTTGGACTCGCGCTGCACAGATAAATGCCTCCACAGTTACAGTAAAAACAACCATCTAATTAGAACAATATCAGATCACAACATTGAACATAATCCCATTGCACAAAACAAAAATATTGCTCATGCATTGCACATAACATTCTGTGATCAAACTCCGGAGCCGCATTCATGCATGGATCAAAGCGGACATTCCTGCGAAAAATATGTTGTAATGAACCCATTCCTGAATTCCTATTGATTTACAATTGATACATTAAACAAAAGGGACCATGTTAATAAACCTATAGAAGTTATTATATAATGATGGCAGTAAGCGAGAAAAACTGCTCAGCCTGAACTATTGCAAAGTACAGTTTAAGACAGGAGCAAAAGCAAGATCATTGTAAACTTCATAAAAAGCCCTGGCATGCTCCAAACACCCAACCAAACCAAGATTGTAGCTTCAAGATGAGTTACAATGTCTACAGGCAGTGTAAAAAATAAACACCAATCTGAGTTTAAAGGCAGTGAGAAAGGTAATAATGCTATATAATCATGTGTGCACACTGTGTGAGTGTGTCCTTAAAGCATCTTGACACACTGACAGCCTCTCACAGCCAGGGGGACTTAGAGAGAGATTGAAGGCGTGGGGGCGGTCACACTGGAAGGGCAACGCTTATTTGCATGAGCTCCTAAGGCCAATGGCTAGACTGGATTGGGAGACTATCAAGATCCAAAGGAAGTGATGTGTTAGGTTACACACTCCTCCCTCATTTCCGCTGCAAAGAGAGAGGGAGGGGGATAAAGACACCCAGTGAGAAAGAAGGGAAGAGCAGGGCTGAAGTAAATGGGCCAAGTGGCAGTCTCATTCTTGCTGTGTGAGATCACGGGGAGGCATAATGTGCTTTGATTTTCTTCTCTACAAAAAACAAGACTGAACGAGACAATAGAAGAGACACAGAAGAAAAAGGAGGGAGGACAGGAGGACATAGGAAGGAAGGCTGGAGGGTGGAAGAGGGGACTTTTTGGGGATCTACTCTAAGCACCAGTCGGAAAAGTGTGTCAAAGGGGCTGAGATACAGCTCTTCCTTGGAGTAAACACTGCCGTCTTGCTGCAGAAGGGACAAAATGAACTATCTGGTGAGTGAGTGTGTGTGCTTGTGTGTGTGTGTGGGAAGGAGAGAGATTTCAGTGTGTGCATGTACATAACACTGCCTTGGCACTTTTTCTTTTTTTAATTCTGTGGCGCTTTTGGCGTTTATTTGTTCATCCTCTGGGGTTCAATTTGTGTGCTGTGTGTTTGTGAGAGAGAGAGAGTTAAAGCAGGACCTGCTATACCCAGCTGAGCACGAATTGAGTAGGGTGGTGAGAATGAAGAAAAGGAAAACGTGAAGGGGGAGGAGAGGGAAACGAGTTAACATTATCCTCTGTGGATTCCAACCTTTTGTAGGAGTGTGTGTGCGTGTGCGTGCGTGTGCGTGCGTGCGTGCTTGCGCGCGTGCTATGTGTGTGTGTGTGTGTTCGGGGATAAAGGTTTAAGGTCAGTTCACACCGGTTGAGGAGACCTCACTGCCCTCTCATGGAATGTGCAATGGAAAAGAAGAGTTTGAGGCCATTGAATATAAAAATTGAAGATAAAACATCCAAAATAACATTTGAATACTTGAAGCAAATATGTTACCTTCCTTGTTTAGTAATCTGATACACATACAAATTTAGTTAAAGTTTTTCACTTGCTGCTTGTATTCTTGAGAGCTTTCCTTACTGAATCCAAATGATATACAGTGCATGTTTTCTCTTAAACTTTGCTATCAGAATACATCGCAGCAGTACAGATTTGAACACACAGCAGATTGTCTTAGCCCTCATCACAGTTAACAGCTCCCTCCATACTCAATGGAGTATGGAGGGAGAATTAAAAAGGTTATGGCTATGGGAGGAGGGAGCGAAGACGGAAGGAAAGAAAGAAAGAAGGAGGGAGGCAGTGGCTTGGTCTGTCTTTGTGCTGACTCAGAGGAAAGTGGAAAGAAATGTAGGTTTTATGGCCAGGGGACAGATGGAGGTGATTGGTTGGCTGAGAGAGAAAAATGCTACATTAGAAGACAAGCAGAAAGAGATGCTGGATGAGTATGAAAGTGATTTAGTAAGTCATAGAGGGGTGGAGGGGAGACACTTTAGAAAGAGAAACCTTGTTTGTGTGAGAAGGGGGAGAAAATAATAGATGGAAGAAGAGGAGTAATGTTAGAAAGACAAAGAAACAGGCAGAAACAGTCCTTCCCTGCTATTGTCTGAAAGGCCTTTGCATCAGTGTTGGCTCACTGCACATGTTATACCACACTGTGTGTGCGTGTTTGGGGTAACTACACAGTCAGGAATGTAGCAGACAGTGAAATACTGTGGAGCAGATTGCTGTGTATACGAGTAATTACATGCCCGTAATTAGTGTGCAATAAAACAACATTAAACTCAGAGATGGCTGTGTCAGAGCTTAACACGACTAAATAACACCACCATGTTGTGTCAGCTCACTCTCATGTAAATTACATTTTTAACTTTTGTTGGTAAATATCTCTTTAGCATCAAGGCTCTGACACTCAACAACAATTGGACTGAGTTTGTGTTAATCTGTCCCTTTGATACATGGTTATTGCTTGTTTTCCCTGATTAAAGACATGTGCAATGTTAAAATCAGGTCAAGTATCAACATATAATATGTAGCCGATTTACACTCATCTTCTCCCAGAGTTGTAATGTGTGTAAAGCCATTATTCAAAGGGGTGGAGGATGTGTCGCATCGTACAATACAACCAACTTAATCCAGTTATCGGAATTGGATTGGAAATGAAAAGAACGTGTTAGTGCATCTCCCCCAAGGACACTTTGGCATGCAGATGGTAAAGACTGGGATCGAGTCGCCGACCTTCTGGTTGGAGGAGGGACGCTCAATCCCTTAGCCACAGCAATTTAACCGACTATTTTTAGAGTTAGACTCCCTATATTTCTACATTTCAGCTTGTAAAAAAACTGTGAAAGTTGGCATACTTCTGAATTTATGCGTGGAGATTGGGTGCAGATTCAGAGAGAAAAGCGATCTAATTCAAGGAATTCCATAATCTGAATGGCTCACTGATTCAATTTTTTTTCTATTGGCAGTGAATCAATTAATGAGCTGTAGTGATATTGATAGCCAGGGAAGAGGCCAAAATGATATTCAAAACTACTGAAAAGTGATTTTTTCATAAAATGTCCCTCTAAAGGAGCTGCAACATCCATATATTCAATTCAATTTATTTTGCATAGAGCCAAATCATAACATAAATGATCTTAAGGCCCTTTGCATAGTAAGAGACCTAACAGGTCCCCCAATGAGCAAGCGCTATTGCGACTGTGGAGAGAAAACTCTAACAGAACCAGTGTGCGGTTTGGGACCAAGAACAGTTAATGATTGATGATTTGCGCAACATCGGATTCCGGTTTTATTGCAGGTTTACACATACAAAGAACTTGGTGTGGTGTATTTGTTCAAGTATAGATATAGAAAATCTAAAAATAGGGGAAATAATTAAATAGAACATTTACTATAAGCACCAGGGGATGGGACGGCATCATGACTTTGTCTTTCACATTTGAAGAACAGTAGTATTTGTATTCTTTTGTTTTGTATTTAGTCTCACATTGGCTCATTCAGATATTCTCCTGAAATGTCAGTGTCAGTGCATGTCTGAAAGCAGATAGTGAGCCACCTTGAGAGTTGGACTATGGCAGAGAGACAAGGCTTAGTCCTGTTGGGGACTGACTCACACCCCTCTTGGCATGGAATTCACATAATGATAAAGGTCACATGCAAATCAACATTCTTCACTACTGTCATCTCGCAGAACATCTTCTTCACTCATAAACATGTCAGGGGGCTTCCCTAGAAAGATTGACTGTGCTGTATGCAGAATTATGTATCAAAATTATCATTGGTGATGCAAAATTTCAACAACAGGCCTGGTCACAGCAACAAATCTCACTGACCTATTTTCTCTTGTTCATGTGTGTGTGTACAGTCTAAACACTAGAAGTCAATATCAAATTATTAACTGAAACTATTAAGTCCACTTTGTCGTGTCAGTGCAGAGAGCATCCCGCTGTGTTGAGCATTTGTGAAATCCAAACTCTGGGTAGACTCATAAAGTTTTTTTTTACGTCTGTCGTGTGTTAGAAAACACCATAACATCCAAACAACATCCTATACGCTTCAGCCTATATGCTGCTGTTTTGATGAGGATGTGGATGTGTGCCATTAGAAATTCATCTTTTACTGTTTTTGGTGCAGGCGCTGCCCAACATGAATGTGATTGGATTTTAATTAAAAATTGTTATTATTTACCCAAGGAAATACAAAACATTATAAACCAAAAATGTTATAACAAGGCCTATAAAGGAGGTAAACAAAAGATAACTAAACTCAATGTAACAACTAAAGACCGTCGTAACTTAAAGAAACCAAATAACAAAGAAGAGGTAAACAAAAACTGCAACTAAATACAAAGCAAACTAACTCAGCACACACCCCTGATATAGCAGCACGTGGTTCAGCTGATGAGCTGGCTCCAGGATTAAGTCCTCAGCCACACCTTTTGCCACCAGGAAGGGACATCCCCCAACAACCACAGTAACTCAAAGACAAAGAAACAAATGATTAATAAAGCAAACTGAGATGTTAGGGTGTTGCTGACTGCGAATGAAATTAACCTGAACTCTAGACATACACAGCTAAAGCAGAGATGATAGTTAGAAATTAGTGAGCGAATCGTGGAAAAGTGGACAGTGCCCACGTGTTTTGGGAAAGTAACTTTGCTGAGAGGGCCGATGAGAGGGGGTGGGATGTATCAGTTGCATATTTTCAAAGTGTTGCCTTTTTTTGCTAGCTTTTACAGGATTACTATCTCTAGCATTTAGACGGAATGTGTTTCTCAATGTATGAGCTGATATTATGAATCAATTCATAAACCTTACATAATGATTGAATAAATGTGTCCATTCAATCTGTATCTTGTTGGCTCTCTTGCTGACTCACGCCTTGGTGATGATTGGATCTTGAAGCAATTAAAAATCTATATATTCCAACACAGTTATATGAACTGTGAATGTTCCACTCCCTCAGAGAGAAAGAGAGGAACCAGCCAACTACCAGGGTTGTCTGTCAACACATTAAGCAACTCTCAAGCTACGCTTGCTTGAGTCTACCCTGTGCTTAGGGCTACACAATCCCTGCTGTTGTTCCTGCTGTTACTCATAGCTTGAGGGCAGGCATTCTTCAGCTGGGATCATTACTTGCTAAAGCAGGAGCCTTAACCTGTATTTAGCCAGACACATAATGGTTGGGCTGTTTGTAAAACCAAGAAATCGTTTTATTTCTCAGCACCAGCGGGCTAAAAAGGCTTAAAAAGCTCAGCTCGCAGAACAATTTTGCAAGCTTGTCTCTTTTGTCATTTTTTGGTAATTATTTGTTTGTTCTTTGCTCTATGTATAATGCCCTTGTCATGCTGCTGTGAAACAATTATTTCCCAAATTGGGATCAATAAAATACATCTATCTATTCAGCTTAAAAATACCAAACAATATGATTTTGGGTAAGGTACATGGTTTTTCCATATTTTATTAGTGTACTCCTTTTATTTTCAAAATGATGAATTCAAAATTTCCATGGATTAACTCAGAACTGTATTATTGTTTCAAAACTGGTACCTTAAATCATCATTAGACTATAATTAGTCTTATTACTATTAGAAGGATGACTAATATGTACTAAATGGCCTCCACCTACTCTGGGCCTTTATATATTTTCATAACTGCTGGGTTTCTTGGTAATTTTGTAAGATCACGACCTCACTATTTAAAATATGTTGGGATACAAGTATGTATGTTGTGATTTGGTGCTATGCAAATAATATTGAATTGAATTCCGCTGTTGTTTAAAGCAGCTGTGCACTCACAACTATTTCTCAAGAACAGTCTTACAAGCCAAAACAGGAAAAGAAGGAGGGGGAAGGGAAGGACAGACTGAAGGAGAAGTAGAGGTAGGGAAGAAGTAGAGGGTGGCTCATCTTTGTGAGGAAATGCAAGAATCTAAGTGTGTGTGTGTGTGTGTGTGTGTGTGTGTGTGTGTGTGTGTGTGTGTGTGTGTGTGTGTGTGTGTGTGTGTGTGTGTGTGTGTGTGTGTGTGTGTGTGTGTGTGTGTGTGTGTGTGTGTGTGTGTGTGTGTGTGTGTGTGGATACCTCTGGAATGTGAAGTGGTAGGAGAGTTATGTGTGTGCTGCGTGGAAGCATAGGAATGCCGTAGTAAGTTAGACTACAAGGCTGGGCTTGCTTCAGCAACAACCCAGGCTTTACAGCGATACGCACAAATGTTTATTAAGACTCACGTCTTTAATTCATCATGACTCAACCATGACTTTTCCGAATGTTTTCTATCTCCTATATGAATCTACGTTCTAATTAAAATTATTCATGAGTTTTTTATGCTCTTATTCTTACACATGTATATCAGACAATGACATTTTGGATGTTAAGGATTGTGTAACCAGTCAAGAATTAACAAAATAATATATTGGAAGAATATCTGATTTCAGGAGTCAAACTAAGTTAATAAACAGAGAATTAAACATTTAAAAAAAACTTATATGGCGATAATTGGCTGTATAAACTTCAAGTTACCTTAGGTTACAAGCACACATTATTACTGCTATATTTGTGAGGTAACACAACCTGAGGACGGGGTTCTTGGTGAGCCACTTATTTTTTCGGCACACTAAATGTTTTTCGTGCTGTATTTTTCTCAAACAAATCTAAAAGCTTTGATTGACATTGTGAAGGTTTCGCTAGCTCTGATGCAAGCTATCCAACCAGCTACACGCTCTCCAAAAACTCTACAGCAGAGATGTCAACTTTCACAAAGTTTAATGAGTTGGTGAAAATGTATAAACAATAAAGATATGAAAAATTACAATTACAACCCTAAGGAGACGGCAATACACATGAGCTTAGCGTAGCCGCTCGGCAAAACTCTCCCTGTAAACGTAATAATGTATAGCAAGATAACCTACTGGTTGTACGGACACAATTTGAAAACAACAATACTTAAAGACGATGCGTAAAGACCGACATATGCTACTCCGTTTTAATGAAACCGACACATGAGAACAGCTTTGCCGCCGTCGAACGCCCTCTCCGAGCACCTCGGAGAGCTCTTCGTGCACCTCTGATTTTTCGAACTACTAGTCGGCATGTAGGACAGCCTAGGGATAGCCCTTGGCTGTCATTGGTCCGCTAACGACAGCGTTTCCGAACAACATCATTTCCGGAATCTCACATTTCCAGACCTCAAACTTCCTGTTTCATTCCCTATAGCACAATAAATAAATCTAAACACAACTACGATTCTAAGATTATTGTGACAAGTGTGTTAAGCCAGCGGAGTTGTCTGGCTTACGATGGCTGGTTAGAGCACAAACGGCATGTGTGTACGGTCACATATGGTTATAACGCCCTGTCATAACGGCGCTAGCGTGCTAGCCACCATGCTAACTGCGGTGGTAAGAGCGCAAAAACCCGCTTTCACGACTTAAATTCCACGGCTATCATGACACTGAATTAGCAACGCAGTGCGGAAACAAGACCGGTGAACCGCTGCGCTAAGAAACGATAACATAAGCATTTTGACTCGCTGGGTGTCACTTTATTTCAGCTAAAACTGTCCTTTCTATGGGTCCTCTTCCATGTCAAGTAGCTCCCGCGCATAACAGACTCAGAGTAGCATATATCAGCCTTTAGCCCCCAGAAGAATAAACAAAGCTTATGTGTAGAGCTAACGTCTGTAAATAACGCAAATAAACTAACCCTGAACTACTTGCGGGCAAATTCACACCTTGAACCCTGGCAATGGTTATTTACCTGAAATTTCCGAAGGGGTTGCTGTTGCATTGCTAAACAGAACACATATATGAGGGACAGAACAGACATGCTTACAGCTCGTAAAACATAAGCTATTTACCTTGTGACAAGGAGTCATAATTATAAGAGGCCCTATGAGAAATTATTTGTACTTGGTCTCACACACAACAGTATACTCTTACACAAAGACTACTATATTCTCTTGCATGCACCATCATACTCTCCTAAGCCATTTTCAGACATGACCTGTGTGTAAATTCCGGAGAGTTTGGTTCGGAGTTTACCCAGCACTTTGAAAGACGACTTTATAGCTTTGTGAGGACAGCAGGACCCAAGCATCCACTATTGTAAGGACCCTATTGGAATCACTCAGATTTTTAGGGCCAAAGTAGCTGCTGATTTAAAGTTATATTTTCTTAGTTCTAACTCTAACAGGAAGTCTGCCATTTTGGATGCCACATGCAACTTTGGCCTGATTTTTGTGTTTTCACACGTTTTACAAAATCCTTTTCCTTCTAAAAATTTCATTTTTTCTTCACTTTTGCGTGTATTTCGCATTGGCTGCGGAGCGGCTGACGAAAGGCAATTTGGAGCAGCCACACAGCCTGCGAATCAGCCACGATTCAGTAATGCTGCTTTTCTAGAGATTCATTGTCTCTCGAAGAGACCGTAACACCAGGATCACACTGGCTGTGGAACAGCCACGGAACAGCTTGCTTTTCATTTTGGGGACTAAACTGGCTCATTTACAGAATTTTCTTATTAATAAACATTATTCCTTTATTCTGAAACAGAGTAAAAAAAATTTTTTTAAATAAGGTTGTCATACTAGAAACCTTACAGAGGCCGAGTTATATTATAAGTCAACGTAAAGGACTTCAGGTGATGGGCAGTAGGCTCACACACTGTCTCTCGGTCTCTCTCACGCTCACTTGCTTACAATCATCCATTTATTTTCTAGGCAAACCCTTTGTTAAAACAGGACTGGCAGTAGCACCTCTGCTACAGAAACAGAGCAAGTGTGAACAACATAACTTAAATAATAAATAATTGGATTTTTACTGTGCCTGCCCAGTAACCCTTGTCATGACGCAGCAGGAACTAAAGCATCAAATTATTATATTAGTATTACAGTGACTATCTTGAAAAATATCAGTGATGATTGCTCCCTCACATTTGTGAGTTAAATCTCTACTAATCGAGAGCCAGTATTGTCCTGGTTAATTTTACTAACCACACAGATCTAATGATATCCTACTGGCACAAGTAAAGTGCCCTGTTATGACAAATGATCTCAGCAGTTTCTCCACATGTTGTCAAGGGGCTGGCAGAAGTGGCAGGCGTGGACCCAAATGCACGACACAGAAGCAGACTTGGATTAAGCAAAGTTCTTGGTTTATTTCTAAGCAGAGGTCAGGATCCAAGCAGACAGTCCGAGGCAAACAAAACCAATAGGGAGTAGGCGAAAGCAGAATCCAGAAAACAGAGCCGAGGTCAGGAGCCAGGTGGTCAGTCCAAAGCAAACAATATCCGACAGGTTGTAGGCGAGAGGAAGGTCCAGAGAACAGGCAGGTAAATCACAAGGAGGTCAGGCAGGCGATCAGTAAGGAGGGTAACGCTGGAAGGTAAGGTACAAAACACTAACGATCTGGCAGAGGGCAAAGGGAACTAGCAGGCAGATATACAGGGGAGAACTAATGAGTAGATTGAAGGCAGGTGTGTATGTGGGTGGAGCCGATGCAGAAGTGCAGAGCAGGAAGGGAGTGGCCGAACTCTGAAATGACACAAGAATTAGTAATCGAAAATATGACAAGTGAAAACATTAATAGGAGGGTGAATTTGTGACACATGTGGCTAGATTTTCAATGATTGGCAGAGAACAAGCCTGAATGTCCAACACAGTTCTTCCTGACTCACATTACTTTACCTCTGCTAGTCCCATCCCAAATAGGTCAGACTCACCCTGATGAAAGCTTACTAAATCTAATTCACCTCAGGCTGCAAAGACAACTTAAGGGCTGGAAAGGCTGTTTGACTTATGCAGGGGAGCTCAGGGCTGGACAGAGCAGACAAACCACAAGAGAGAATAAATAGGAGATGAATTATGACTGCTGCTTAAATGGCAGATTGGATAGAAAAAAAATAGAAAGAGACACAGAGATTGATGTTAGGTTCCTTTTTGTGTGTAACTTCCTGCAATGTGGTGAGTAAATAGACAAACAAACTCAAACATGAACAAAACGTTTGTGGCAGGCTTTTGTACTCATGGAACAAATAGGAGGCAAGACAAAAAGAACATTAAGACAGACACACATACACACAGATGAGTAACCCATCTGTAGTGATCTCACTCTACCAGCTGTTCACATTACTTTCTCCTCAGTGGACATGTTGCTGTGTCTCCCTCTCTCAGTTCTCTTCTACTGAGAAACTGAAGCTGCTGGAAACAATGACCCAAACAAATTACAAACTTAAACATCTAATAAATATTAATTTTATATTTTAGTCTTGATAATCTAAGTCATCACCACATTATTTGAATATACCCAGTGTAAAGCTGTAATTTGCATGTTAGTAAAGAGGGCAGAATGGACTGTCTATGCTCTTGACAGATTGGCTGATTTGGTCTGTCCAAAGTAACATTGTTTTTTTGTCTTTTTACATTTATTTAACTTTGCAAGACAATTAGATTCCCTTAATTTTATCTGGTTACCTCTAAATCATGACATGCATTCTCAGGCCACTAAACTCATGTTAAGGTCGACACCTTAAAAATTACAGACAAAAGGGATTTTTCATCAGCAAGCGTTTTGACGACTTTATATTTATATATAGCGCCTTTCACGGGACCCCAAGGACGCTAACCATATCTTTGTGAGGACAAAACAGTAGAGAAAAGTAAAAAGAAATAAGACAAATACTGAACAGGATAGAATTTAGCAGCAGGGTGGACCATTAATAGAGGTCAAAGGCCTCATTGAAGAGGTGGTGCTTCAGGAGTTTTAGGAAAATGTTGAGTGATTCAGGCGTAGGTGGGTGGCCATCTGCCTCGACTGCTTGGGGTAAGCGAATACAAATGGGGAAGACAGGAGAGGTGGGTGGAAAATAATGGAAAGAGCATAGAGATGACAGTTGTGTAAAAAGTTTGTTGTGTATTATTTTATTTATTTTATTAGCTCTGTCCGACTGGCTGTTATGATGAGAATAATAAGTGTGAAATGTATTGATGCAATTATGTTATCAATGATAGCAGCACCAGCAGCCAACGATGTAACACACAGCCAGCAATAGTTTATTGTAACCAGGTGTGCAATATTGTCACGACATTACATTTTGGTGCCACGATTATTGTCAGCGGAAATATTGTGGTTTCACGTTGTCTATACTATAGAAGGAAAAAAACACTCAACAAGCAATATATTAACTTAAAGTAAACAAGGACTCTTTGCTGTGAACTCCTCTGATGGAGTTTTTTGGCCGGTATTGTTGGAAATAAGGCTAATAGGTCAGTGCCCTCTTGTCAAATAATGGTTCAGTTAAGTGGCTTGGCTACAGACAATTTTAAGTTTGTCTTTTGATAAGCTTTATGAGCGAAGGAATGTACGAAAAGCTAAATTTAAACAATTTACAATAAAGACAACAAATATTGTGTCATTAATGCTGGATTATATTTATGTTGACATGGTAGAACAGGCTTATGATTTTCTCTGTGATCTATTAAAGGAAATTTCTGAACTACAGAGTTATATTCAAAGATTTATTTCACATGAAAAAAGGGTTCTGATCACAATGAGTGGTATTTACTTATGTCTGGAAAGTTAAAGAATTTCAGGACATTGTGAAAAATAGTTAAGAGAAGAGTGTTGAGAACACAAGCAGTTCCAGTAGTAAATCCTCCTCGGTTGTATCCGCCCTGAGACGAGCAGAAGCGAAAAGGGCATCAACTTGACAAGGAAGAAGCTCCGTTGAAAGCTGAATCTCAAGCTAAAAAACAGGCTCTAGCTTTGGAAATTGACCGCTTGAAGCATCCAAAGAGAGAGATGATTTTCAAAAGTATGTTCAAGGATATGACTCGACAATGATGATGATGATATTTCAACTGCCCCCAGCATTCCCAAAGTGTATGTGCAGCCTCCTCTCAATAAAGGTCCTAACGAGGATGATCAAAATTCAGACATGCTCAAAACGGACAAAGGACAAAATTAAATGACTGAAATGCTAATTAAAGAACAAAGTCTCACTTCTTCAAACAAGAGAAATTCCGTTTTTTCAATGAAATCCACTGCATTTCTTGTCCTTCATGCGTAAATTGTAAACTGCATTAGAAGCAAAACTGAGCAAAACTGATTGTGACAGGTTGTTTTTCCTGTAGCAGTTCACAAGTGGACGACCGTAAGTGCTTGTCAGAAGTTGCATTCATATGGAACACAAAAGGGGATTTAAAAAAGTGAAAAAACTATTGCAAAAGGCAATCTGAAATGAGATATTGATCACTTCAGCTTATCAAGAGAAAGCCCTGAATTGGAGTGCACTTATGTTGTTCTTATGAAGCTGTTGTAATGCGATGACTGGTGTTGATATGGTGCAAGACATGAACAGCCCAACACACATGAAGATGCTCATTGCAAAACTGCCATACAAACTAATAGAAAGCTGTAGGTGATCCGCGAGAAGGGACAGACACGCGTCCACAGTTGCTGCCGCCGACCGCCGTACCCGGTCCCCTCCAACCAGTCCCCGCCTTCTGCACCTCCGACAGACACCGACCCGCGGCCCAAGAGAAGGAAAGCCCCCGCACCAGCGACGCCGTGAGATGCCGTGGACGAGGACCCCCCCCCTCCCAAAAAAAGCCGGTGGTTTAACCACAAATACCCAAATAGTAACGCACAGTGACTTGGACAAGTAATTTTAATCTGATTACTGGTTTGGAAATAGTAACGCGTTAGATTACTCGTTACTGAAAAAAGTGGTCAGATTAGAGTAACGCGTTACTAAGTAGCGCGTTACCGACATCACTGCCTGTGACCCATGTTTGGAGACATAAACAATGCTGCACCAAGGAAGGACAGAAATGTAAGCATCAAAATCAGCGGTAGATTTCTAAATCATCTTCAATCCCAGGAAGGCAGTTTAATGACCCAACACAGGAATCAAGCTCAAGGTGTCAGAGGCATGGAAACATGGAACCACCTCGTGAAAAAGTGTGTCTATTCTGCAAATGGCATCACAATACTGATGCTTGTTAGCAGCTTGATAAATAAATGGTATTTGTTTTGGTTGTGTGAATAAAGGTCATCGAAATTGTAGAAAACGCTTAAGCTGTACAATTTGCATGTTGAAACATCTCACACTATTGGGATACTGTGAAGAAGCAACCGAAGGTTATTAAGATAGACAATGTAAACACTAGGAGCAGTGTCTTTGTCTTTGGACAAGCCAACTTGGTCAGGTGCAACCAGACACTTTCCATCTTTCCGTTCCAAGTAAAGCTGTCAATCAGTGTTATCTGTGTGCCATCCTACATCTTCCTGGACCCAGTAAGCACTGCAAGCTTTTGTACCGAAGATCTCAGGAAACTATTGCATGCAAGGACAAGAAAGATAAGAATCCAGTTGAGAACCTTAGATCAAGAGAAAGTCACGAATATCAACATGTTATACGGTCTTGAAATCTAAAGTATTGATGTAAATTACTTAATGAAACTTTCATCGTCGTACATCAAAGATGAAATTCCTACACATGAGGCTATAAGCAAATGGAACTACCTGAAAGAAGTTAAATTAGACCATATTTTGTATAGGAAATGATGCTCCAAATTTGATGGAATCCTGGAAAGGGATCAACATCAAAGGATATTGGCCTTACGCCGTTGAAACCTAACTTGGATGGGTTGTTGATGGAATATTGAACGAAGACACCCCTGAAGGAAGTACTCTCAGCCACATCTTAAGTAACCGTATATCAGTAGTAAACTTAAACCAGAAACCAGAAACAATAATAATAGCTTGAATTTATATAGCGCCTTTCAAGAGACCCTTTTGGCAGCAGTCCTGTAACTACTTACATGAATCGTTGTTCTTCTACTGAATGTATTTAAATGAACAGTTGCAAGGACCAAATCTCTCAAGTACAATACTTGGTGTTCTATTGAGAACCAGTGGCCATGACGGCGGATTTGTATGCACAATGGGCGGCTGTGGCTGAGCGGTAGAGTGGTCGTCCTCCAACCTGAAGGTCGGCGGTTCGATTCCCAGTCTGAACCATCTGCATGCCGAAGTGTCCTTGGGCAAGATGCTGAACCCCGAATGGCCCCCCCTTAGAATAACAAAGTGCTGGGATAGATGCACTGTATGAATGTGTGTGTGTGAATGGGTGAATGTGAAACTGTAATGTAAAGCGCTTTGAGTGGTCATCAAGACTAGAAAAGCGCTATATAAATGCAAATCCATTTACCATTTACCATTTACAATAGTCTTGGAACACTTGGATATGTCCCGCAGTACTGCAGTTTTTAAATCACATGGTATTTATGCTCTGTTAAATTCTGATAAGTTAAAATAAAGTCCATTTCACACCAAAAATTAATTATAATAATAATATGCTACCAAGTTTTGAAACTAACACTTTAGTAGCACTTAAATGGCACTTACTTATAGCACTTTGTAGTTAAGCTTTATTTTTAAGAAATTGTACTTTCTTGATTCTTGTTGTCCTGGGTCTGTACCCTCAGGGTTTTATGCACTTATTGTAAGTCGATTTGGATAAAAGCGTCAGCTTGTAATGTAATGTAATGTAATGTAATTTAATGGGTTGGCTATGATGGGTTGGACCAGGAATATAACAGTCTAGGAAAGTGTCTGTCAAGTTTGCAACTCTAAATACTTCAATGTCTGCCACGGATAACTGCATAGGCTAATGCCTAATGGCACAATAGGTGTGTGTGATGATGCAGGTAAATGTTGGCAGATCCACCAATCAGTAATGTTATGGGCAGTAGCCAATCTACATGGCATGTAGGTCGTTTCTTTTCTTTGTGACACCAGATTACAGATTGCTACAGACATCTAGCTGTGTTGTGATTTATTTATGGCCATGGTGCAGTCGTCTGTTCTGCATGTATTAATTTGATGAGTTTGTTGTTTATCCATGACCAATATCCTTTGTTTGGGTGACTAGGATAAACCATTGGGTTGATGGTCAAACTACAGTTATCTCTATCATAAGTGTTATGTTAATATAGAAAAGACATTGGTTTTTCATCTAAATTAGATCTAGAACATTTCCTGAGTTGCAAGTGAAGCACTGTTTTGTTTTGTTTTCAAGACACAATAGAATTGGAACCACAATTACAAGAACTAATATTGTAAGTCAACATGTTTCTCCAATACTACAACCTGTCCCCCTAAATTGGAGCTGGGGTCTGTTGTCAGGCATTGGTATTTTAATGTTATAATCAATCAATCAATCAAATTGTATTTGTATAGCCCATATTCACAAATCACAATTTGTCTCATAGGACAAGGTGTGACATCTTCTAACAAACTAAATATTTTGAAAAAATCTGAAAACTAAGACCAACAAACATTTGTGCAGATTGTAATGTCGGTTCTCAGATTGCCATAGATTAATAACATCCAGACCGTTTTACAGGCTGCTTTTTCCTTTTTGTCAGCATGGCTCTGTGCTTCTGCTAAATCTGTGAGAGAGGCTAGAGGGGTGTCAATCAAATTGATATTTGCAGTATGTTGGTTTGTTGTGCCTCTTCCTTTGCTGCTGTATCTGCAAGAGCATTACCTGTTTAAAAAAAAATTATTACCTTTTGTCAAATATTACAGACAATATAACAGACAAATATTACTGCAGGGAGTAAAATGGCTTATAATAGATGCGGCTCACCATCACCTATGGTGAGGACTAAAGTAGCAGGATTTAGTCCTGTACAGTGTTGGACTTGGATATTAGGCAGCAAACCAGTACTGAGAGTCTGGACTAGCCAAATCACTGAGAACCACATGCTTTCTGGTGTGAAATTATTTCGGAAAAATAGCCGTTCTTACTGGTGAGTACTGGAGAACGATCACTCCGGTTTGTCAAAGGCTTTTAAATACTGGTTTTATCCCTGCGACTGCCTCTTGTTTGAGTGGGTATTGTGCTCCACATGGGCGGTATGGGCTTCTAGGTTTCACATGGAGAGGTTCAGTCCCTTTAACTAATCCTACATCGTACTTATCTTAAGTCCACAGCTTTTATGGCACTTCTTGTCACTCTGATGAGTCAATGATTAACTGAGAAAAATGTCCTTAACCCTTTTGTCTAAATTTAGCATTCTGTGCTAGCGGCTCATTTCGTTTCTGAAGTGCTCTGAAATGGGCATTGGTATGTTGCATTCTTTTTTTTTCTTTTTTTTTAAACTCTGTGTCTGGTCCTTTAGTAATGTTGCTGTGCATTTAATATCAGATGCTTGCATGAACATTTGCTGTGACGTCATATGTGTTTGCGCTATTTCAAGCAGATCTGAGGTAATGGACTTGAGCCCTGAGGGTAACAGGTCCCATTTGTTTATGTACAGTGGCTTATCATGTTCTAGTTGTACATATTGACCTGGGATATCTGATCCGGTGACTTTCCGTTTTATTGTATTTTTTAGATCCCCATTTGTTGTTGGTACAGACATTGTTGTGGTATATGATTCTGGTATTGTGGTGCCTGATGCCCTAACAGTGTGAATATATCTACTATTACATTTTAGAGGATTTGGAAATTCAGTTTGTTTTATTTTACCAAAAAAAAGTGGCACCAGATTCAACCAGAAATGTGATATATTCGCCTGCTACCTGTAGATTTGATTCAGGTAAAACTTCAGATATACTTTTTTTATCACGTTAACCACCTCTTTGTACCCGTGTGTACGTGTGTGTGGTGCTGGGATTGCGTAACCTGAATCTGGAGTCTCCTCCACCTCTATCGCCACTCATGCCTTATCCGACGGTCCTTGGCTGTCCCTGTATGAGTTAGCGGGCTGTTAGTTCAGATGACTCCGATGTGTGGTTGAGGCCCTGATCGCTACTTGGCTGTTTGTTTCTTTTTCAGATTCACTTCTCCACATCAAAAATGCTGTCCAATTTATTATGGGTGCCGCCTAGTGGCCGGCAGCACTAGCCGCATTTCTCTAGGCGCATTTCTTCTCCCACAAATTGTGACGCACAATCACGAGACCTACAAATAAACCTGCGGAATTACGTTGGATGGTGTGCTATGTGTTATTAAGAAATTTGTCCAACAGATCGCTCACATATCACGATAACGTGGCAGAAAACAACGAATGGGACTCAAGGTGTCTCGCCCTAAAGAGCGAGAGGCTGAAAATAAGTGTTTTATCAACCTTTTTTCGTCACTAAAACTGCTCTCAAATCAGACATGATTTTTTGATATTTTAGGTGGTTTCGCAGACATGTCACTCTCAAATCTGTCGGACCTGTGCTTAATCCACCATGAGAAATCAAGGAATTCTTTCCGGAGCCGTCTCTCATTGGGGACCATGTCGGCTCCATTTATTAGCTCTCATGAATAATAAATATATCTGGTTGTAGTTTAAACTCTTGGGATTCTCAAAATGTTTTGATTTCCCAGATAGGACTTATAGTTTTAGAGTAACAAGTATTTGTTCGATGTCGGCGCTAGAGTGTGGAAATATGTCTGCTCCATTGAAACCAATGTATATTATCATTTATGAAATGAGAACTACGTTCCTAAATTGCTCGCACGGCCTCATTTTATTCATTATTTACTTGTTCGTTCAAGTCTTGTGATTCTCACAGTGTTTTCATTTCCGGTAGGAGTTATCAATTTTGAATGAGAGCATTTTGTTCGGTACCTTCTCCTGAGGTCCAATCTGTCACTCGCTCTCTTTCACACCTGCACGTTAATGAATTACACTCGCAGAGGCAGGGGCCAAAGGGGGAAAGGGTGACAGTGGATTATTTATATTAACACTTCAAAGGTATCTAACAACATTATAAGTGGTGTAGTGGGTAAAGCTGAGGGCCAGAGACCTAGTGGTGGAGAGTTCATGTCCCAGTGAGGTCAGAACTTCAGCATTGATTAAACTATGTCTTTCAGACGGGGACTCGTAAACTCTTTAAATATACAACTGTCAATGATATTTAAAGTCAATTTGAATGGATCAGTGGGTTGAGCCGCTGACTCAGTGATCAATTGGTTGTGAGTTCAAAACCGACAGAATTCAAAAATTACTTTTGAACAAATATATTCATGTGTGTGAAGTGATAGTGATAGCGATACCTAGTGGTCTGTGTGAAAATTAAGTTTGAGCAATTGGTCCCAAAATTCTTTCACATGATCAGAGTCAACACCTGATCAAATCAAGGCTATCGCTATTATGCATACACACTAATAGTGATAGTGCCACCTAGTGGTCGTGTGAAAATGAAGTTTTAGCAATCTATCCCAAATTGCACACACTTCATCAGATTCCTGACCTGAACGGATATACACCACGTTCCACATTATTATGCAGATTTGATTTAAGGGTCATAAACATTCATTTTTTAGTTTTTGAATTAAACTCATGGATGGTATTGTGTCTCAGGGCTATTTGGATGATTGAAATCAATTTCAGACACCTGTGATAGTTAGTTTGCCAGGTGAGCCCAATCAAAGGAAAACTACTTAAGAAGGATGTTCCACATTATTAAGCAAGCTACATGTTTCAGGCAAAATGGGGAAGGAAAAGGATCTCTCTGCTGCTGAAAAGCAGCTAATAGTGCAATACCTTGGTCAAGGTATCACAACATTGGATATTTCCAAAAGAATTGCGCGTGATCATCGGACGGTGAAGAAATTTGTCACTGATTCACAGCACAAGCGGGTTCGTTCAGACAAAGGCAAAATAAGGAAGATTTCTGCCAAACAAATGCATAGGGTTAAGAGAGCAGCCACTAAAATGCCATTGAATAGAAGCAAACAGGTGTTTGAAGCAGCTGGGGCCTCAGGAGTCTCGCGAACTTCAAGATGTAGGATGCTCAAGAGGTTTTAAAGTGTCCTTAAAGCTGTTATTTGGCCACCCCTAAACCAAGCTCACAAGCAAAAAAGGTTGCAGTGGGCTCAGGACTACATGAAGACTAACTTCCAAACAGTTTTGTTTACGGATGAGTGCCGTGCAACCCTTGATGGTCCTGATGGATGGAGTAGAGGATGGTTGGTGAATGGCCACCATGTCCCAACAAGGCTGAGACGTCAACAAGGAGGTGGCGGAGACATGTTTTGGGCCGGAATCATGGGCAGAGAGCTGGTAGGCCCCTTCAGGGTCCCTGATGGTGTGAAAATGACCTTGGCAAAGTATGTAGAGTTTCTGACTGACCACTTTCTTCCGTGGTACAAACAGAAGAACCGTGCCTTCTGAAGCAAAATCATATTCATGCATGAGAATGCACCATCTCATGCTGCAAAGAATACCTCTGGGGCATTGGCTGCTATGGGCATAAAAGGAGAGAAACTCATGGTTCCCCCCATCTTCCCCTGACCTTAACCCTATTGAGAACTTTTGGAGCATCATCAAGCAAAATATCTATGTGGGTGGAAGGCAGTTCACATCCAAGCAGGTGCTCTGGGAGGCTATTATGGCATCCTGCAAAGATATTAAAGCAGAAACTATCAAAGAACTCACAAGTTCAATGGATGAAAGAATTGTGAAGGTGATATCAAAGAAGGGGTCCTATGTTAACATGTAACTTGACCTGTTAAGATGTTTTTGATTAAAACCTTTTTTGATTTCAGTAAATATGACCTCTTAATGCTGCAAATCCAACAAATGACAATTTTTTGTTCTTTAAAACCTATAAAATATCTTGAAACTCTGAAACTCAGAAACTCTGCATAATAATTTGGAACACTGCATTTTGAGTTTTTTATTTTTGAAAAAAATACTGTTATCACTGGGAGGTTTGTTCAATAAAATTTGAATTATACTCAGTTGATGACTTGAAAATTATACTGACTGGCTGTGCATTATTATTTAGGAAAATCTGAGCAAAGTGTAATTTGCATAATAATGTGGAACGCGGTGTATTAGTGTGTATGCAGTGTTAGTGATAGCACCACCTACTGATCAGGTCTGTATCTCTCTCTTCAACCAGCTAGTCTCTCTCTCTCTCTGGGTCTGTCTCTCTCTCGTATAGCGGCCAGTCTGTCGTCTCGGCAGGAGGAATTTTCTAGTTTTGGTTTTAACCTTCATTTTCTCATATTTTTTATATTAATTGTATGTGTGTGTATATGTGCGTCTATTTCTCTATCTCTCTCTCTCTCTCTCTCTAGCTCTCTCTTCTTTGCTTTCTCACCCACAAACGATCGAGACATGTGTAAACTCAGTCTGGGTAAAAAAAAGGACTTTATAAACTTCGAAAATGGTATGCTACGTTTAGTTTGATGTAGAGGTTGGTAATGAATAATCTAATATTCAAATTCAAATAAAAATCCAAGCCCAATGAATAATCATTCTAGTCCCGCGCATTCTGAGAAGCTCTTCCGGTAACTTCGAGTGCGACTTTCTACAGCAGATGAGTGTAAAGGGTGCTAAATCCCGTCAGATATCTTAACGTACTATTAGTTCAGGTCAGTGATGTGTACATCTAAGGAAAATATTTAGTCACTCTAACCTCCCCATCCCTTCCCGTAAACTCACAGACCAGGGTTCCTTAACTGAAAAATATACACATTTATTTATTGTATTTATGTATATTTATTTATCATTCAGATAATGGAACATATATTTTCACAGCGAGCCTATTTAACACAATTCAATTCAAGCAACAAAATAGAACTTAAGTATATATTTTAATTTAGTATCAGCGTACAGAGACTAACTAAATATTACTTCAACGTGATAATAATCTACCAATTTCAGTTCGGGAGGCAGACACCATCTGTTTGTTTAAGAGTAGGCTCAAAACCTTTCTTTTTGATAAAGCTTATAGTTAGAGTTAATTAGTGAGGCAGAACGTAACTTGCTCTATTTAATGACATATGACACACAGAGCTTCTTTTTCCAGCTTCTCCTTCCTCTTCTCCATCCCTAACCCCTTCCCCGGGGTCCCTTTGCTTTAACACCCGCAGATCCAGGGCCTCTGTGGCCGCACCATGGATTGCTGTTTGTGGATCGCGCATCGGGGGTCGCAGTGGTGGACCCAGTGTGGCGGATTCTGTGTCGTGTGGGCTGATCGTGGTGCTGGTGGCGGACCCTGTGTCGCGTTGGCACTGGGTAAAGGAGGTGGACCAGGGCCACGGCGATGGCTCGTGGTGGCTCCTGGTGGGCGGCGGTGGACGGTGACTGAGGACTGGAGTGGCCTCTGGTCTGGATGCTGGATCGTGGTTCTGCTGGTTGCTGACCATGGACTATGATTGCAGCGGGACTGCATCAATGTCGCTAAAGACTTTAATGATGAATGTTTTTACACGTGGCATCTATTGCACTTCTGTCCGTCCTGGGAGAGGGATCCCTCACATGTGGCTCTCTCTGAGGTTTCTACTTATTTTTACCCTGTTAAAAGGGTTTTTAGTAGTTTTTCCTCACTCTTGCTGAGGGTTAAGGACAGAGGATGCCACACCCTGTTAAAGCCCTATGAGATGAATGTAATTTGTGAATATGGGCTATACAAATAAAATTTGATTGATTGATTGACGTGTCATTTAAGTGCAATGCACCACGGTGGGCATGAAGTCCAGATATCGCAATGGAATTGTCCATAGAGTTCACTTATCGGGCACCTGGTAGGAGAGATGTTTCGTTGTAGCCTTAGCAGGAGCTGTAGCAGGAGCTAACTTCAAGCCCAGTGCTGCCGTGGAGAAAGTCAGCGGCAGTGTACTCACGTTAGGAGATCCGAGGGGAGGAGGGGAAAGAGTGTGGAGAGCGCAACACACTTGAATCTGCCGTGCGAATCACCGTTCACCATGGACTCGCTAAGACTGGCCAGCCATCTTCTGGTTTTTCGCGACTCCCCCCACCTTAGCAAATGATCGTATAATTGTTCAATAACGTTATGAATATTCGAACATGAAAACTCCTTGAAAGTCCCATCCGTAGTTTGATGCAGTCAATGCAGCGCAAAGCACAAATGATAGAGACACAGAGGAGCAGTAAATTACAGACAGAGCCACTAAAAACTGTACAAAAAAATAATCATTCACTGCCCCAAAATTGTATGAAAAGACCTAAATTAACACTGTAAGAGGACTCGATGGAGCAGTTCCTGGCTCCCTGTGTCTGCACCTGACTTTGTGGCGCTGTATCCATGCTCTGCGCCTTATCACGGCCATGCAGCTGTCTGTGGTCTCTGCCTCAGTAGCCAATGTTTATTTGTTGCAAATAATATCGTCATCGCGATATTAAACATTGTATGCAGTGATTTCCCCGCTGTAGCTTTAACTTTACCCCATGTGCATGTTGGAAAACGAAACGCCAGTCACCAGAACAATCGGTTGCAGTTGGCGCAGTCTTTACATGACAGGAGAGGCACTGTCCTTCAACTAGTTCGCTATTGTAGGTTCTGGACAACCTATGCCAGCTCCTATTGGGTTAAGTGATCGAGATCGGCTTTGTTTACAAGCAAACGTGAGTTACTAGAGAAAATAAATTAAAGGTTACACATAGCTGCCAGCTACTCTGAGATGACGCAACAGCAGTCTGTGGGTATACTTTGATGTAATATGTTTTGGACTGAGGATGTTACTGGATGGATCGTCTAGACCTTTGGCAATGTAATAAGACCGTTTTTGTTGGAATGTTATCGATATCTGAATTACGATGAGGCTTCGTAGGTGCGTGACCTCCATTTTGTTATTGTTTAGTTTTTTGTTGCTGGTCTGGCTTTGGCGTTGATTGTACCTGCTGTGGTGATCGGATCTTTAAATGGTTTGCATCGATCGAATCACAAGAATCTTAGCCAAGGTCCCAGTGGCCTCGCAAATTATTGTTTTACTTCAACATGACGTTTTAAGGTCAGTTTAAGGAAATGTCTTCAAATTTGGTACAAACATCACTTGGACTCAAAGGTGAACTGTTCGCATTTTGTAGGGCATAGAACATAAAGTCAAAGCCACATTGCCTGCGTTATTTTGAACACAATATTTCAGGAAGGCCCAAAGTGAATTTCATTACATATGGCAGAAACATTCTATTACAGTCAAGGACAACCTGAATATAATTAGGTGGTACAGGTTCAAAGGTCAAGGTTAGTGCGACCTCACAAAGCACATTTGTATGTTTGTCTTTTCTAAAAATCAGGGAATGTGTTTAAATTTGATTTTTATTTCCTTTCTGAATTTGACAGCCAATGCAGATAAGCTGTGACAGGAGTAATATGATCTTCTCTTGTAGTTTCTTTGTGATTGTGATAACAGTACATTGGATTATAGAAAATGTATGTAAAATATATTTATAATTCCATCTTTACTCTATCTACAGAATGTGTTGGCAAAGGCGTTGTATGACAATGTGGCCGAATCACCGGATGAGCTGTCCTTCCGGAAGGGAGACATTATGACTGTGTTGGAGCGTGACACACAGGGACTGGATGGCTGGTGGCTCTGCTCACTCCACGGTCGCCAAGGCATCGTCCCCGGCAACCGTCTCAAGATACTGGTCGGCATGTATGAAAGTAAGCAGCAGCAACAGTCCACGCCTTCTACACCAGATCCAGCCCCCTGTTCCACCTCCCTTGTGCAGCAAGCCCTCCCCCCTCAGAGTGCTTACACCCAACAAACCCTTGCTCGTTCTTCTGCTGCTATTAGTACATCCTCCGGGTTTGCCAACAACCCCCTTCCCTCAACTCAGTACACATCCATGCACCCTACCTACTGCACCCCCAGTCCTTCACAGCCCAACCTTGACTCTATCTATATGATGCCCCCCTCTCACAGACCAAAACCATCCCCAAGTTCCCATGGTCTTTATCAGGTCCCCTCTGGCCCAAGTGGACCCAGTCCACTGGCCATGCCAGGACCCCCCAGTAAGGCACCAGCTTTAGCGCAGAGAAAGTACCAGCTGCCTGCAAAGGACATCTACCAGGTGCCCCCTTCTCTTGGCCCAGGGCCCGGCCAGGGAGCAGCCCTGACTGGCAGTACAGGAGCAGGGCAGGATTTGTACCAGTTGCAATCATCCCTTGAAAAGAGGAACTGGGAGAGCAGCAACAAGCCATCGGGGAAGGTAAGTCATTGTTAGACGCAGGAAGAAGGGAAGAAACAAAATGAAGTAAAATGGAGAAAAATTCTGCCTATAGATATACTGTATGAATGTGTATGTGAATGGGTGTTTGGCAAAACTGTACTTTAAAATGCTTTGAGTGATCATCAAGAAAAATACTATAAATACTGACCATTTACCATATGTCATTCACCAGCCACTCAGAAATGTATATTATCATTGGTTGGCAGAAAGAACTGAACATAAGGGGTAATTCCAAAATAAAAACAAACAAAATTATGCCCTTGTAAAATAATCTCAGAGCAGATCTTGTCTTCACACTGCACGCCACAGTGTTTGCAACAATTTGCTGATCTTGTTTGTGATCGTGTTCTTTTATCCCAAATATGAGAAGAGCCGGTCTCGGTTTGGTATTTATTAAGAACCAATGAAAAGGAACGAAAAGTTCAGCAAAGCAATGGGCACCCAACACACAGCCCCTCTAGCAGCACCGGGCAGTCACGAGTCGCGCTGCACGGGCGGCGGTTGTAATATTTTATAACAGAAGGTATAATTTGATTGGTCAATAATGAAGGGGAGTCGAGACTTGGTTCTTCCTTGATGGTGCGCAGGCGTAGTCCTACCTCTTGGGACTGGAATCAGGAAATAACGAATAGCAGCTCCCAGTCTCGCTCCTTCTCTGATAGTTGCTGGGCAAATTTTTCACTTCATGACAGTTTTAGTTTTGTGTTTCAATGTGGGTCGCTGTTGTTGTTCATTGGAGTAAGGAATATTGTAATAAAATGAACAGTAAACAAGTACATGAACAAACAAAACCCAAACCCAATGCTCTCCAAACAAAGCGTTAGAGTTACTCTCATCCACATCAGGGACGAGAGAAATTCTCCAAAACACAGCCCCCTTGTTGGCACACACGGTACAGAATATCAAATTGGAGACAAACTCGATTGGCCTCCCTGTCACTTCACCTTCTTGGATACCAACAATCTTTAGTTTTGGCGCCTGGACCTCCCTTCTAAATCACACATGTTTGCCCTTAGTTTTTTGTTTTCCCGCTGTAACTGACTGAAGTTTCAACGGCGTAAATGCTCTGCTCATGGTCTGCGGCTTGATTCTTGGTGGCGGACAGCCTCTCTGTGAGCACTTGCTGGGCAGACAAAAGACTCTGAAAACTTTGTACGAACTTGTCGAACAGCTCGTTAAAGGACTGCAGGGGCTTGTTTGGCATTTTTGCAAGATAAGCGGGAGCTCATTCTCCTCATCGAGCAGTGACCTGTCTGTCTTTTCTTGCTAGCAAGTTCACAGCTAATGACAGCGTCGGCTATCGGGCGAGCTCCTTTTCCAGCTCGTGCAGTTTTATGTGACATTTTAACATCCGTTTTTCGGTGGAGGAAAAGATAAACTGACCGCCAAGAGTCTCAGAGCAAAAACGTAGAGTCTAGCATTAAAGAGGCAATTATATAAGTAGAACTGTGTGAGCATCGAGAAAACACGTCTACACTGCACTCATCTCACTAGCACCCCCAGCGATGACGATCTTCATGGGAAGATATTTGTATTCCCCAAAAGGTACGGTAGCAGACCGAGCGGACACAGTAAGCCAACACTGAAACTACACACACCCAGACAATTGAGGGAAGAGATAGTCATAGTATCAACAATATCATCATACATATTGTTATCGCAACTTTCCTTGAAATATCGTATTATAATTTTGAGGATATATATTGATTTCTTCAATGATTAGGTCAGTGAAGAGACTGATTACTTTCCTGATATTAAACTGGAACTGTTGCACTGACATCACTTTAGACCGGACAGGACAGGTGCTCCATCCTCTGTCATCGTCTTTTCTGTCTCAGATGTTAAAGGGGGGAGATTTTGTTGATGTGTGGAGGATGAAGCATTCTTCAAAAAAACAATACAACTGGGTTAGTGCTGCTGGTTTTAGACACCATCATTTATTTTTAGTAGAGTTGGTTTTATCTCCTTCTAGAAAACCTGGGTCTTTCTGGCATTTTAATGTTAATCTTTTTCCCCATTTAATTTATGTGAAAAATGTAAGGCTGTGAAATAATCACAGGTGCCTATGGATTAATCATGATTAATCACATTACCAATTTTCTCTGTATATTTTGTGACAACAAAAAGATTTATGACAACAGACAGATATATACATTTAACATGTTTCCTTTTTTTCATCCTAAACAGAATTTGGGCTTCATAGCCATTGTATGGTTTAATAAAACTTTTTTCTTTTCTTTTTAAATCAAACAGAAATTATTTGGGCCTCTTAGCCATTGTTTTTATAGTATGGTTGAAAATTTTTCTATTTTTTGTCAAACAACCAATCACCAAACCGTGGCACAATCTAATGCCTCTAAAGGCCCTCTTTGCTAGTATTCCTTCAGCCAGTTGATGAGGCAAACTAACTTGTTCACATTCTCTGACAGTAAAGCTGACCGCTTCTTTTGCACAATGTGTCCTGCGAGTGAGTCTGTTTTGGCGCATTTCACATGAACGCCCCTCGCCGACCAACGCATGCTCCGCGTTGAGGTGTGACTTTAAACTGCTTTGCTACGGTGAAACATAACGTCTTCCCACAGAGTGTGCATATCACCTTGGTTTTATTGAATGTTCCATCTTTGTTTTTTTGGAAGACGATCTTCCCATCCAGAAGGTGATGTTTGTATGTTTGAATAGCAGCTGCCGTCTGACTGCATTAAAGCGGCGACTAGTGCAGATTGGGCGGAAATGTGTGTTGGAAGGTCCTTCTGCTTATGCGTTAAATACGTTAAAAAAAATTTACGAATTAATCCTGTAATTTAATCATAACGCGTTAACGCGTTATTTTTCACAGCTCTAGAAAAATGTTAACAAATTTGGCCTAACTGGTGATCCAGGTAAGAGTGTGTTCCCTCATTGAGTCAATGGTGGGAAATACAGCTGAACAAAACACCCTGAGCTCTGACATCTCTCTGTAGGAGCTGACCACTGCAGTCTCACACATGGCCGCAGGCATGGCTCCAGATTACCTGTAGACTTCCTCAAACTTTTCTGGGGTATTTTGGGACATGACATGCTCAATGTGTTAAGGGAGTCTTTTGGAAGAGGGACTCTTCCATCCTACTGTAGACACGCTGTAATCTCACTGCTGCCTAAACAGGATTCTAAGACCTGTGGCTCTATTATGTTCAGACTAAAAACTACTATCTTAGGTTTTAGCTAATAGACTTAAAGTTTTTATTGAATTATTTATTGGTGCTGATGAGTCATACTGAGTCCCTGATAGATCCATGCTGGACAATTTGTTTTTAATGACAGACATATTTGATGTATGTTAACTGTACAATAACAATATTGGCATAATTTCCATTGGTCATGAGAAGGTGGTTGATCGTTTTGGTCACTCTTTTCTGCTTTCCACACTGCAGGCTTTTGGCGTCAGGGGGGCACTTTCTGTCCTTGTTGAAGTTGTTAAGTGATGCATGATGTGATGTGAAGGTGGGGGGTGGGCTCAGCAGTCCTGTATCACTTAGAAGAGGGATCAGACAGGACTGGCCCATCTCAGGGCAGCTTTACAGTGGGGCTGTAGAACCACTCCTGTTCAGGAACCTGCTGAGGAGCCTGTGTCTGCCTTAACTGTCTCACAGCTTATGCTGATGATGTAAATGTCCTTGCCAAGGGTCAGGGGGATATTCAAGAGTTAGAGGGCATTCTGCCCTTATAGGAGAAGGTTGCTTCAGCCATGGTTAACCAGGAGAAAAAGAGGCATGTTTGGTGGGTCAGTGGAGTGCAGAGATCAAACCCAGTCTTCCTGGGAAACTGATGAAGGGAGACAGAGGTATGACCCCGCTGACAGCCGAGGTCTGACTGACCAGTGGAGTGAAGAACAAGAATAGATCTTCCCTTCCCTGAATGTGAGTCCTGCTGAGGGGGAGTTGAGAGAGGAGAGCAACCTACTGTTATCCCTAAAGACTCCAGCACTGGGAACATTAACTCATGGGAAGGGAAGCAGCTCTACTCTAGCTGAATGTTTTAACCACTGCTCTCTTACAGGAGTCAGGGAGTCGAGATGGACTGAAGGTTTTGGCTTGGACCCCATAATGGCAGCTGAAGCCTCCTGTTGAGAAACGGAGGCTACACAAAATAAAAGAAAAACACTGGTCTTAATGAACTTCATTATTGCAACAGCAAAATTGGCAATTTTGAAAAGTCAATCAATCAATCAATCAATCAAAAATTTTGAAGAATAACTTCAATACGATATGTCAAGCAGTTCTGCTGCAATCATAGTCTATGGTCAGCAACCAGCAGGATCATGATCCAACATCCAGATCAGATGCCACTTTAGTCCATAGTCATTGTCCACTGCCGCTTATTAGGATCCATCATGAACCCCCGCCGCGGTCCTGGTCCACCGCTCGTATCTGATGCCAACGCGATACAGGATCCGTCATTAACACTACGATCAGCCCACACGATATAGAATCTGCCATACTGGATCCACAATTGCGCCCGCTGATGCGCGATCCACGATCTGCGGGCGATAAAGCAAAGGGATTCCGGGGGGATAGGGATGGAGAAGAGGAAGGAGAAGCTGGAAAGAGAAGCTCTTTGTGTCATGTGTCATATTTTCCGTTTGCGTCTTAGCGTCATCAGGGTTTTTTGACTTGTAATCAATGATACAATGATACAGGCTGAACTTGAGGCTACTCTGAGGCTCAAGATAAATCTGACTTGCTACTGGCTTGTATGATAGTACGATGAAAACCATGTGGCCCAAAAGTCACAAAAATAAATGGTTTGAGAAGTTGTGAGAATTGAGCATTGAGAGGTCCTGTGCTAAGTGGAGGAGAACTACTTCCTGGTTTTAAACTTTTATTAGAATAATTTTAACTCTAGTGTTTGTGTTTTTATTGGATCATTTATTTATCATTAGTTTACATTGAACTAGATATTTAAGAACTTTAGACAATGTTTCATAAATAAACTTGTTTGAAAAGTCTTCTCTCTTCCTCCTCCTCCTCTTCTTCTTCTTTCTGCGAGGAAATCCACCTTCCCATGCATTAAAATAAACCAAACTTAGCACATACGTCCAGTCCCATGCCAATAGTTATCAACTGAATTTGTCAGGCCAATAGACCTGTTGGTGGCACTACAACAACCTCCCCGAATTTGAAACTTTAAAAATTCACATCAAATTAATAGTATATGTTTTGTACACAATACTGTAAATTCAAACTAAATAAAGGGTTAGGGTTAAATAAATTCCCAATACTCACGAAAATCAATGGCAAAATTCTCATGTCTTGGTAGATGTAATGTGAACAATTTCAGAAATGTATCTCAATAACAGCATATTATTTTTATTTTTTGAACTCTATCAGCATTTCCCCTATTGCAATCCATGGAAATTCATCATCGTTAAACACCAGTTTCTCACTAAATCAAATTTCTATACTGTCTAGATGAAGTACACAAATGATCAAAATTGTATCTAGATTACTATTATTATAATTGTTTACAGTAGCAGTAGTCAGCAGCCCTGCAGACTGCCTAAAGTCATATTGTTAAGTGACATCGTGAGAGAAGTTGGGTCATCTGGCAGGTAGCTCGTCAATATCATCAAAATGACAACTTGACTTCATTGTCCAAGGTTGGGAGCTCAAATACTGGTTGAGGCATAATAACTCTGCTTAAGTCAATTCATCTAAAATGTATCATGAAAAGCTAATTTTCCTCAACAAAAAAAAACTGCTGGTTTCCTCATTGAGATCTTTATTACAAGATAAACAACTCTTGTGGCAGTTAAAGGTGATCCGTTCACTGGTTACACTTGAAAATATGCGCTGCTGTACTCGTAATCCCCGATGAGAGAGCAGCTAGCCGCCGGAGAGAACAGCAGCTACCCGCTAAGAGCTAGCTGGATTTGACGGTTCTCGACCTCTAAGTCTGGTTGTTGTCACGTCCTTACTCCCGGAACCCCTCACCCAGACCCGGGTCTGTCCGGGTTCCCTTCCCTGTGGACTGAAGGTCCGTGTGCGGACATGAAGCCGAGCAGCGGAGCTAGCTCCGAGCTTCTTCCTCCAGCTGCTAACATCCTCACTGTGCTGCATTCAGGGCAACTCGGATATTCCGTCCTCCTGCCACATAACGAAATCCAGTTTTTTTGCAGATGAAAAAATAATATCATCGACAAAATTCCAGCAGAGGATGTTATTCCTGCGTCAACTGAGGAAATTCAGCATGCTGCGAAAGGTTATGGTTCTTGAGTTCTACACAGCCATCATTGAGTCCATCCTCACCTCATCCATCACCGTCTGGTTTGCTGCCTCCACTGCCAAAGACAAGGGCAGACTGCAGCGGATCATTCGTCAGCTGAGAAGGTCATCGGCTGTGACCTGCCGGCTCTCCTAGACCTATTCCACTCCAGGACCTGTAAGAGAGCAGGCTAGATCATTACTGATCCTTCCCATCCCGGTCACCACCTGTTCCAGAGACTGCCGTCCGGAAAAAGGTTCCGGGCCATCAGGACTAAAACCTTGCGTCACCTGAACAGTTTTTTCCCAATGGCAGTGGGGCTCACAAACAAGCCCCCTGCATCACACTGACTCTGCATCACACTGACTCTGCCGGAGCCGGTGCTGGAGCCGGTGAGATGATGATGCGGGTCGGTCCAAGGGCATGTAGCGAGATTATGACATATATTTGGGTCACATGCACCAATGACAGTGTCATCGCAGCAGTGAAATTCTTGTGACATGGCAGGCAACATTTACGCAGTAGGCGAAAAAAATAACATACTATGTAACATAACATATAACATCGTAACATATAACATAGTCAAGTGAAGCAGCAGTTTACGGGGTGAAGAAGCGGGGAATATTAAATAAAATGAATATATGTGAAGTGTATTTGTATGAGTTGGGGAGCAGAATGTACATGATATGTCCCCTTTAAATGTTTTTTTTAATGCACGAATCACATTTAACCTGCTTGTACAATCACACAAGGGGGGGTTGAATGTGTTTGAGTCCACAAAACACTTCTGGAGTGCCAGGGGGTCAACTTTTTCAGAGCTGAATCCAATACAATTGAAGTCAATGGTGAGTCCTTTTTCAGATGTGATTAAACCACATAAAAACCGTAACATGACTCCATACTGCTCCTTTGGTGTCATCAAAGTGTCTGGAATCCCAGACATTCATATTCAACTTGAAAAGGCGTCATTTTCATAACGTTTTTTTGTGTTTTATCCCCCAGCCCTAGCTAAAGTAAATTACTACCGATGCTGTTTTAGAAGGGAGCTTTACAGTCAGTGCTGTTAACATGTTTGGTTCTACAGTGTGAACAAAGTCAAAGCAGCTCTTTAGCTGGTCATATACAAAGAGACACATGCACACATGAAGCACTTGTGATTGTATTAAAAAGCATCATCAGTTAAAAGTGGTGATAATTCAAATAATGACTGATGTGTGTTTATTCTCCAGTTTGCACACGGAGAGGTGATCAATAATATAAATTATCAACTGGACAGAGGGCTGAGCATTGTGTGTGTGGCGGTCTGTGGGACCCATCCGGCACTTAGCTAAGGGTTATCAATATATTTGAAAGCTTTCTGACGATGAGGAAAGGGGAGTTTACGTGAGTGAGTACGTGAATGAGTGAGTGAGTGAGTGCGTATGACAGACTCAGAATCAGAGCGAATTCATGATAGAGATACAAAAAAAATACATCCTCAGCTTCCAAGGATTTAGTTAAACTGGTGGTGAAATTATCCCTCTCGACAACAATATAATTCCGTAAAAAATATAGGCCATGGGATGTGCTATGAAGTGGGAGAGTTAAAACCAGAACGAGATTGAGCAGCAGACACAGAGTAGTACAGACAGGTTGTCAGATAGATGGTTCAATCATCTGTCTCACTCACATTAACAGCATACCTCTGACAGCTGGGAGCAGAGCCAATATTAACATAGAGCTTCGATTCATCACGCCTGTTGATGAGTGAAATGAAACTAGGATTTGACTCACAAATACAGACTTTTCTTTTTTCTAGTCGCTCTCTGATTGACTGTTACGAGAGTAATAGTTAATTTGTCAATGATTTAGTCTGATAAAGCATCAGTTGGATGAAATATTGTGTGAAAAAAGTTTGAACTAAAATGGTTCTGTCATCAATCAATCAATCAAATTGTATTTTTACAGCCCATATTCACAAATCACAGTTTGTCTCAAAGGGCTTAAATGAACCTGTCCTTAACTCTCAACAAAAGTAAGGAAAAACTACCCAAAAAACAGCCCTATTAAGAGGGGGGAAAAAACGTAAAAACCTCAGAGAGTGCCATATGTGAAGGATCCCTCTCCCACGACAGGGAGAATTGCAATTGTCTCTGAACTCATCAACAAAATTACATTATTTACAACAGTGATTAGAAGACACAGTTTTTAGCATTATGGAAAGCTGTAAAAATGTTTGTTAGAGATGAGAGAGCAGTAATGAAAATTTATGGCAGAATACTGCATGTGAGTAGAGTTATGGTAGAATATGTGAGTAGGTATACTGTATATCAAGCAGTCTTGTAATTATAGTTTAATATCAGCCATCACTGCGATCATGATCCACCACCATGATCCAATATCCACTAACACTATCCACAATAATGATCCATCACAACTATCCATGATTAGGATTCACAATCCAAGAGCCACAATCAGCTGCCACCATGATCATGATCCACAGTCCACCATCAGGATATCTGATCATTATGTCAATGATCACAATCTACGAGCCACAAATAATCCAATAATAATAATCATCATCATTATAATAATCACAACATTTTGATAACTTTATTATTTGCTTTACAGGACACTACGGTATAAAGACGTGCATCTTCCATTGTTACGATAACATTCAAAGCCTCGTGAGAACAAATTAATGGATTCAGAAAGGGAAACGCTGGAGTGCTTTTACTTTAAGTCGGGTACGGAAAGTGTTGGAAATTTGTTTGTGACAAACAGATAAACCTTTTGGTTAACAACAGAATTTTGCATGTGTTTCAAAATAAAAGCACTCCAGCGTTACTATCGAATACCTTCTTTTTTTTTAAAAAGGGCTTTATTGTGAAATATTTGCTGGAGCAGAAAATGCATGGCTTCATACTGTATAGTACTGGTATTTATTTGAGTACACATGACTTATTTTATACAAGGAAATAGTCCTGTTTATGGCCATCTTACTGCAAAACCTATGCAAAACATATTTGCTGCACCAGAAGGTTCTGTGCAGAACATATTGTTGAACTGAGAAGGTAAATATGGTGCATTGAACAAATGCTGTAAATATAAATTGAAATTAATGTGAATATTGTGCATTGAATAGATGAAATTGCTTCACTTCCTTTCTTTATGTATATTTATGCCTGTACATTAATCCTTTAACAGAAATCGCTAAAATAATAAAAATGACCCTCCTAAGTGGGTTTTTTGGAAGATATCAGGGAGTTAGCTCTCGGGTTACGTTCGGAATTAAAAAGTGGTGTTGTGTTAGGTTTAAGTGAAGATTCGGACCCCAAAGCAGACACGGAGTGGTTGTTGGTGGGTAAATGAACAGAGTTTATTGCTGGTGAGGAAGAAGTAGGCTGGAGTGGCAGGGTGCTGGCTGGCTAGGAAGTGGAGGATGAAGAGCCGAGCAGTGAGGCACACAAGGGTTCTGGATGAAGAGAAGCACAAAGGTTAGCGTACGTCCAAATGACACGAAGGTCGATCCTGCTTCGCACTTGCTACCGTAGTGGACGGAACAGTCTGGCGTCGAAGTGATGAGACGACCAGGCTTATATGGAGGGGGATGATTAGGTGGATAGGACACAGGTGTGCCTTGTCCTGCTGCAGCCAAGAGCCAGCTATACACAACACACAGGGAAACACAGAAGGGAAGGAGGAGAACACAGCAACAAAACACACAACACAAAACACAATCACCACATGTTGGGCCCAAAAAGTTGGTGACCACTGATATAAGGGCTCTGATCGGAAAATCTTGGTCACCCTTAGTTACAAGCAGAGAACTGGAGTAACCAGAACAATATAATTATATGACCTTGTCAATGGCTGTAATTATGACTAAAACTAACATGGACATTTAATCTCAGGATTAAAAAAAAATCTGCATCTAGAAACAATATTCCAGTGGTAAATTTAGGCTTTTGTCTGCAGTTGTTGCTGGTAATATTTAATTTACGTGGAAATGTTGTAGCAGTCACAAATAAGGGAGAGAAAATTAGAATGATTGGAGGATACTAAGAGATCCTGCTTTGATGGGTACTTTTGTTATATTTATGTTGTAGGGCACAGCTGTAGTGGTTTCATAGGCTTGCCAGTTGACTCTACACTACAACCATATAAAACGGAGTTTAAACAGGCACACAATGGGGCAGCCTTGTTCCCACGACAACTATGAAAGGATCTCTGCTTTGTTTTTATTGCCTCTATGTGTGTGTCTTTGTTTTCATGAGCATGGACAACCTTTGCTCTCTATTCATCTACTGTGGAGAATAAATTAATTATTGTTCAAAGATGAGGATAACTTTTTTTTTATTTTTCAATTTATTTATACATTTTACTTCAGTCTGATAAAGGGAGTGTTTATGGTGTATTACGACCTTCAAAGGCCCATTGACTGTTTTAGATGAAGGCACTTTATGATATAAGCAAGGCACTTTTGTCCTGATCAACTAATGTTTGTGTGTGTAAAAACGTGTGCAAACTTGATTGCCTCCCGCAAAAATACATGCCAGCTGATCTACTAACGTTACACACTGAGGATTGTGAGCAAAATAACAAGCGCTGTCGATTAATTACATTTGCATTAATGAATATGCTAAATCTGGCATTTCTACCCAAATGCGCAAAATATAGCGAGGAGTAGATGCAAATACTCTAATTTAGCACATGCTTTCTGATTTACAACCCTGGAAAAATGCGGAGATTGTGACGGCTTCTATATTTGATCCGTTTGAAAGGTAGGTGCTAATCGGCACAGCGTCCGGCACAGATAGCTGCAGCCAAACAAAACTGAGCATTCACAGCCACTAAAGAACAGAAAAATTACCTCAAGCCCTCAGAAAAATTAACATTGACATTAATTATGTCTTCCTATTTCCCTATTTTGTCAACATTACATTTTTTTACTAGAGTTTTTCTTTTTCACAAGTTGCTCTTGTCCCCGTGCATTCATCTCTTCCAGGTGCGCTCTTCCCTCTCCATTCCCCTGCTGCTCCGTTGTCTGACCACTAGGTATTAAGAGACCTCACCACTGCCTGTACCCCATCTTTGATCCCTCTTGCCAGGGCACTGATGGCCTCTTCTTCTAACGACTCCAATTCCATGACATTAAATTTCACTTTGCGCTTACAGTCACTCTGCTCCCCTTTAATGCTCAAGGGCGGAACCAGTAACACACACAAAACAGTAATTTAATACTACTGACTTTATCATGTTTGCAGCTGTTATCATTTGCACAATTATTTTTAGAAGATCACCCACAAAAACGCCCACCAACCAAACCTGCAATCTGTTATAATGCACCCGCAATTTAGCACTCTTTATTTGGTATCTTAATAGATCAGGCCCTTTATCTTTATTACCTTTTCATTAGACTGATGTTTGTAGTGTGTCTGAAAACTGATCAGCCACAATATTACTAACTTTACTGGTCTTACTGTTGTGATTGATGGTTGTATAGACTGTACTGCATTCTGAACCAAACAGTTAATTTATTTATTAAAGTCATTTTCCATTGAATCTCGACTTGACTTAGTCATAAATACAGACATAATGTGTGTATGTTGTTTCTTATCAGTGTATATCTTGTGTGAATCTTGTTTTGACTCTTGCTTGTGTTCCTGTGTCCAGGTGGTAGTTCCTACTCGGGTTGGACAGGTGTATGTATATGACACTGTGAAACCAGACCAGGACGAGTATGACGTCCCACCCAGACATTCACCTTCCATCCAGCAGGACATATATGATGTGCCACCCACCCGCCAGCAGTCCAACACACAGGTCAGTGTGTATGTATGTGTGACAAGCCCTATGAGATGAATGTAATTTGTGAATATGGGCTATACAAATAAAATTTGATTGATTGATTGATTGACAAGGAGAGAGTGTCCATCCAACCACACAATAGATAAGGCTGTGTTTGGGTTATCACATATCTATTCTATGACATTACGCAAGTATATTTAAGTTTGGCTTACACAGTAATAATGGATTAATGTCGACTTTGTTGCGAAAACCAGCATGCTTTTCTAATTCTGATCTTTTAAACCCAACATTTCACTTTTCAGGCTGGAATGATAAGGGAAAATATCTGTTTTTGTTTTGAGTGGTGGCGGTGGTCTAGTGGCAGAAACTTGGACTACGGGCAGAGAAGGTCTCTGGTTCGTCTCTGGTTCGATTCCACGGAAAGACAACAAAAAGACGAACCTGGATTGATCTGCCCAAAAATCCAAGAGTCTCTCTAGTGCCCCTGAGCAAGGCACCTTACTCCTCCAACATCTGCTCCCCGAGCGCTGTACATAGTCGCTCACTGCTCTGTGTGTCCCGCACACAGATGGGTCAAAAGCAGAGATTAAATTTCCCTACCTGCATGAGTGTGCGTTTGCATGTGTGTGGGATAAATAAAATGCATCTGCATATGCAATCATGGTATTGGTTATATTACATTAGTCCAAAGCGACTTACATTTTTAGTACACTCAACATTTATTAGGGGCCATTTTTAGGTGTTCAGTATCTTGCCAAGGACACTTCGCCATGCAGATGGGGAAGAGTGGGGATTGAACCGGCAACCTTCTTGTTGGAGAATGCTCACTCTACCCCCTAGGCAACACCGCCCCCAATAGTAGCAATAAAGGAGCTGCAGCAGTGTTGGTGATCTTGATTGGATGTGGAGGTCTGAGGTTTTGGTCAAGTAAATGTATAAATGTATGATTTTGATCTGTATACAAATTTATCAGCAGTGGGTCATATCAGGGCATTGAATTATTTTCTGTTAAAGTACACAACTCAATACTATATCTGTACAAAATGAGTATCTGATATAATATTCAACCTCACCCTCTCTGAATAATAGTTAAATCTTCCATAACTAACAGGTAGGAGAGAAAAATCACATTCACACACTTGCATATACACATACATACACACAAACAGACTCATGCTGACAAAGAGGATGGAAGTATTGATGCTGACGAGCCCAAAAAAAGTCACTTAATCACGGTTATCGCAATTTGAGAACTACAGCTGCAGCAGGAGGAAGGATAAAAGAAGTAGGCGCACAGAATGGAAGTATGAAGAAAAACAAGATGACAATGCATTTTTTTAAGTCAGCAATCTGAGAGGTGAAGATTACTTGAGGTCTGTGGAGAGGGTGACAGATTTTTTTAAAAACTGTAGTATGTGTTAGAAGTCAAATTCAATTTGACCTGTATCTATTGAAATGGATTTAGAGCCACCAGTGTGGGTCAAATCAAAGAAAATGGTGGTTTAGGGGAATCTTGAATGCCATCTGTGTATGTATCTTTTTATGGAAGAGTGGTAACAGAGTTGAAGGGGGACCTTGACACTGTCACGAAAACTGTTTGTGTTGCCACCATATTTGCCCAGGTTCCCACAGAGACATGCACCTGCCGGTCTTTGAAGGGCCATGGGGGAATCGCGAAACTGTGAAAGAGTAAAACAGATGTTATAAAGAGGTGCCTTGACACAGACAAGAGATCTGCATCTGCAAGCATAAGCAATCTAACAAAATAATCTAAAAATAAACAAATTAGAATCCACGTATTCTGAGCTAACTTTAACTGATCAATACATAGATCAAAAGAGGGGTTGTGGGGTCATACGATTATAAAGGTAAGTGAGCTGCCCTTTCAGTGACTGACATGTTGGTGCTATAGACATACTGTGTAAGAGGCCCTTGATCTAATCTTCAAGGATGAGGAAGCTGATAGTGAGTTGGAGGAGGATGTGTCAGAGCAGGAAGTCAACATGGAGAAAAACTCTGATTGCAGCACCTCTGATGAAGATGACACTGAGAGAGAGGAGCTGGCAGAAAGGGAGACATTTATTTAGAAAATACAATTCTATCAGTTGCTCCTCACACTGGAAATCAGCATGATATTGTGTAATAGTAGGTGCCTTAACACCTAAAGAACAAACTCTTCCTGCTCTCTGAAACATTAATTAAGGATTAACAATACATTTTGGATCCAACAAATTTGGTATAGAGACTAATTATTAGGGAATTCTTGGCCTTGGTCAAAATTTACCCAGACTATACTTGTCTGTTATCTAAACTTTAGTCAGGTGTAATGCTGAACACTTAAATCCATAACAACATTTATTAATGTCTGTCTTGTCCTTTTTGTTAGGTGTATGACATTCCTCCCCTGGTGGTTAAGGGGACCTCTGGTGGTCAAGAAATATATAACACCCTATCAAGTACAGAAAAGACCACACAGCAGACAGTGAGTCTTTGCACTGAAAAGTGTTTCTGAATGTATGTATGTCACACATATGGAGCATGGCAATCTTGTTACCGTTTTGATGTGGTATCCTGTACAGTATATACGGGAAAACTGCAAATGTCAGAATCAGAGATAGAATGAAAAAGTCCAGCATTTATCTCTATAAGAAAGTACAGTGTCAAAATGCAGATTTTTTTCATGAAGATGCATATAAGATACCAGTTATCATAGAAAACCACATCATGAAAGATCATTGTTTAAAACGCAACCTAATAACTCAGTGTAGTCAGACCTAGAGACCATGTTTCACAGCCTATATTCAATACGAACTGGCTGAATTGTCTCATACAGCACATGCAAGGTGCTGCTCTTCCAACATGAACAAATTATCTAAGAATACCATCCCAAAAATCAGTTTACAGCAGTGCTAGCAGCTCTTTGGTGAGATTAGATGGTTTATTGTCACCACCTTGATTAGCCTGCCAACATTTGCTGATCAGCTCTAAACACAAAATATATGTTTGCAGGTATTAGTTTGTATGTACATTTACATTTTATTCAGGTCAGTGGCATCAGTACAAACCTTTCTAAATCTAAATTCATTCCACATCAATGTAAGCATCAGACAAGTGAGACCATACAGCACAATGGTCAGACATTTTCTCTTTAAACTCTGTAAACCAGCCGTGTGGTCCTTGAGAGGCACCATATAAGTCATTATTTTATTATTAGTAGTAATGGTATTAGCAGTTGTAGGTTAAGTAGTAGTATTAGTTATAATTTATGCATTTTTCTGGTGCATTTTTGAAGTAATTGTGACGATGCTATGATCAAATAACATTTTATTTATAGCTCATAATAACAAATCACAAGTGTTCAGTTTTATAAGATGCCAAAATGTTCCCTTTTTAAAAATACAGTTGTGTTGCTGACTCAGCAAACTAGGGTGATCTTCGACCTCATTTGGAAGCAAATTACTAGAAGCATATTATCAGCAGCATATATTGGCTTCTGATGTAATACAATTTTATATATATATATATGTATAAATATAGATAGTGAAAATAATGTTTTCAAATCAACTCATGCGTAACCTATTTCATTATATGAATACAAACTGTATAAGAGAATTATTCAAATATTGTGATTAGAACTGATCAGATTTAAATACAAGCAAATCAATAGCCTGAATTTATTCCAGACATGATTAGATCCGGGTTGATCTGTCTGCGAAGTCCAAGCAACTAAAACCATTCATCTTAAAAAACAAGTTTGTGACTTTTCTGTAAAGTAAATCAAAAACTTAATGTAATTCTGAATGTTTCTGTCCCACTTTCTCTTTAGGTATATGACTTCCCGCCATCTGTCAGTAAAGATGTCCCTGATGCCCAGCCATTCAGAGAGGAAACCTACGATGTTCCTCCCCACTTTACCAAACTCAAACCCCAAGTCCCCGTCCCTCCTAGCCAATACCTGCACAAAAACCTGAATGACAATGAGCCACCCATTCCAGAGGACGTGTATGATGTCCCACCCCCCATTCTGACTGAAAAGCATTATCACAGAGATAGGAGCGGTGTGAGCCAGGCCCCACAGGAGATCTATGACATCCCAGCCAGCCTGCGGACTGGAGGTCACCCCATCCAGGATGTCTACGACTTCCCCAGGGAAAGAGAGGAAAGAGGAGGAGAGAGGGGAGATCACTATGTCTACGATGTACCACCACAGGTAGGGATATATAAAGGGGCAGGCCCACATTTCAGGAGAGATGTTAACAAAAAAGTTACTGTTCACCTGTTTTTGAGTTTACAACAGGCTCCTCTGACCCTAATTTATGTTACTGTACTCACTTACTTTTACTGAAATTACTCAATGCTTTCTCTACTGTCAGGGTTCATCTTGAATTTTTAAGCTTTTAATTTGAAGGGGGGCTTTCAATGATTTATAATGTTTGATAATTTATCCGTTCTTCCATATTGTAGTTTGTTTTCTATTTGTTTATGAAATTTGTAATCGTTTTTATTCAGGTTTTGTCTTCACATTTTACATCCTAGCTTTTGTTGATTGAATATACACTGCTACCTTAGCTTAGGAAATTGGGAGAAACTGCTCTCTAAGCTTCTGTGCATCCTGCCTGGTATCTGTTTTCCAGGTTGTGCGTGATGCCCAGTCTACCAGTGAGGAGCTTAACATGTCCTTCAAGCGGCTGTCTGCCTCGAGTACTGGAAGTACACGGAGCAATCACTCTGCTTCATCCTTAGACATCGTGTCTGTCCATGACACATCATTTTCTTCCTCGCTTCCTGCTCCTGGCTGCATTTCAGGGAAACCCCTCATCTTGGACCTTGAGCAAGCCATGGAGCGTCTGTCTCGCCTGCAGCAAGCCGTTGAGTCCAGTGTTTCCCTCATGATGTCATTCATCACAGGTAACTGGAGAAGTCCTGCTCTGCTGGAAGGGAACCTTTCAGCCATTCATCAGGCCGCAGACCGGGTGCGTGCCACTGTCCGAGACTTCCTAGAATTTGCCAGGGGGGCTGTGGCAAATGCCTCCCAGGCCACAGACCGCTCTTTGCAGTCTAAACTGGGCCGTCAGGTGGGGAAGATGGAGGAGGTCTTCCAGAGTTTGGTTCAACACAGTCAGAGCTTAGACGCTATTTCCTGGTCACACATGGCACTCACAGCACCGCCACCGGGAGGGGATGATTTAGATAGAATAATCATGACAGCACGGGGTATCCCAGATGATGCAAAGCAGCTTGCCTCCTTTCTCCACGGTAATGCTTCTCTTCTCTTCAAACGGACCAACCGGCAGCAGCAGCAGCTGCCACTTCCTCCGATCCCAGGGGAGATCGGCAGTCAAACGACAGGATCAGGTAATGGGAGCTATCAGGGAGGGGAGAAGATGAACATACAGTCAAGACCCCTCCCCTCACCACCAAAGTTTACAGCTGGAGAGGAAGAGGAGGGTGTGAACAGGCCATATGAGACCACAGAAGAAGGCTGGATGGAGGATTACGACTATGTGCATCTACAGGTACACACATTCACACACACAGCAACATATGAGGAGAATGACTGACACAGTGAATTTGCAACTGTGTTGCTGTGGTTTCCATTATGATAAAAGTTTATTGTTACTATCAACTACCATTGACCATGTAATTTCCGTCAGGATTAAGACCATTTATTGCATCATGAAACTCATAGTTTAGCAGTGTGTCAGCGTCTCTGTTACATGAAAGTCTGACACAAACTGTGCCTTTGAACCCATATATACAGATGGTGGTTATATGAGACAGGTTGCTAAACTTTGTATGGAATAAAGAAAGTATTTATGAGAATATTGATAACTGACATTGATAAAGTTGCGTTCACATCCGAATAAAAAATATACCTTTTTTTTCCTAATTGTCATTAATGAGTTTTTGGTCTTACCATTAGTAATTCGAATTTTTAAGCACTCACACCTACACACGCATTAACACAGTAGTTACATAATTTCTCTGTCGTTTCAAGACGCATTATGTTTTTGGGTTGTCAGTCCGTCCCATTGTCATGATTGTGATATTTCAGGAATGCCTCTAGGGAATTTCTTCAAGTTTGGTACAAACATTCACTCTGACTTAAGGATTAACTGATTTCAATTTTGTTAGCCAAAGGTCAAAGTTAACGAATTTCATATACAGCTAAATTAACTTTGACTCATGGATGACTTGATTAGAATTTGGAGGTCTTATTAGTTTTACTATGTACGCAGAACCTGAACTGGTTAACATAGGCATATAACCACAGTGCTTTAATTGTAGTTATGATCAAAAAATAGTTTTGATTTAAAAGCTGCGGGTTAGACATATACATGTGCCTGTGAATAGTAACAATGTTTTTTTTAAAGTCTGTGCGTGTGCTTTGTGAGGAGATAGTACCAGTGACTGATTTTGCAGTTCCACTTAACACCTTTTGAGGGAGACAGAGGCAATATATTCATGACACACCTATTTATCAACGAATATTTGTTTCAAATTTAAGCAGCACAAGTGGTGTAACTGCTGTGTTTCTGTGTGTTGATGTGTTAGGGAAAGGAAGAGTTTGAGAAAAATCAAAGACAGCTGCTGGAGAAAGGCAACATCATCAGCCACAACAAGACACAACTGGAACAGCAACAGGTATGTATGTGAGCGAGTAAACATAGAAGCTGCTTTAATTGTTAGTTGGCCACTCAGAAACAAACAAAGTCCACGATAAAATAACAGGTGAATATGATGTTGTTACGAAATTGTTATGAGGCCAAAACTATACCTCAAAAAGACAAAAAAACTACCAGTCTTGACATGCATAGTTTGTACTGTTTATTTGAAAGTTAATTGATTGTTTGGTTTAACATTTAATGGAAATAATGAAGCCAGGGGCTATTCAACCTTATGTACAGGGGGAAATAGCATTTAATAATTTACATTTCTTAAAAGTAAACATTTTTATTATAACATTGACAGTAGTATTCAGATATTTTATAAGGTTTTGGTCAATTAAGTCCTATTTCTCTTGATCATCTTTAGGGTGTTTATACACTATAGATGGAGTTCATCTGTGGTAAATGCACATACTGAATGCATATGATGTAGAAAGACACATCTGTCTCTCAGCTGCAAATCAGAACAAACACTAAGTCCTGACGTGGAATGAGCTGCCTGCTGGGCTCAGAGACAGGACTGTGTCAAAGCACAGATCAGGGGAAGGTTAGAAACAAAGGAGGAAGTCTGTAACAATCAGGATTCTTCCTATAGTTGGCTGCCAAACAGAGCAATCAAGAGAGAAGCACCTCAGAAACAGAGGAGACCAAGAACCTGATAATCATTCTGACTGAGCTCCAGAGATCATGTGTGAAGATGACAGGAACTTCCAAAGACACAACAATAACTATAGCAGTTCACCGAATAGGAGGTTATAAAAAATAATAAGCATAATCATGAGAAATTAAAACTCTTTAACTGTCAAGCAATCAATAATCAATAGTTAGGTTATACAATAGAAAGGGGTTCAGAGAGCTGATCAAGAAAGCCTGACAGATTTCAATCTGTAGATCAAAATGCACAGTGTTTTAAGATACCCTCTAATAATGGCATGTTAAGTTACAAAGGATAAAAAGTCACCCAAGTAAAGAACACAAACAACTGAAAGTCCTCCCCTCTACCAGATCATATAAAGAAGATAACAAACTGCATAGTAAGGTTTCTGTCAGTGTCAACGAGCCAAAGTCCTCATCATTAGGAAAGGTTTCTGATATCATGATAATGTAAATTTTGTTGTTTCTGGAAAATGTAATAATTTCATGGAAGAGATCTTATATTGAGCAGTTAAAATGTCACAGAGGTAAGATCGAGATCAATTTATTTATCCCTAACACATGCACAGACATGCAGTTTTAGGAAATTTAGCCTCTGCTTTTAACCCATCTGGTGCAGGACACACAGAGCAGTGAGCAGCCATGTACAGCGCCCGGGGAGCAGATGTTGAGGGAGTAAAGTGCCTTGCTCAGGGGCACTAGACAGAGTAGAGAGAATCCCCTTGGATTTTTGGACAGATCAATCCAGGTTCGTCTTTTGTTTTCACTCCGTGGAGTTGAACCAGAGTCGAACCCGAGACCTTTTCTGCCCATAGTCCAAGTTTCTGCCACTAGTCCACCGCCTCTGTACCAGTTGGAGTTCAATTAAATGCAATTTATTAGTTAAAGATATTTAGACATGCTATTTCAGAAAACAGGTATGTTATAAATAGGTGGTTTTGTGGACATTTCTAAAGTTACTTTTTGTCCAGGCACTCTGGATACTGATTTTGGGGAAGCTGTCCTAACCACACTCAGAAAAATGAACTAGGGCATGAGTTTGATTAGTTAACTAAAGTTATGTTTAAATTAAATGAATGAATCGGGTTTAAGTTCATTAAATGATTCGTTCTTGTTTAATGTACAAGACTCAAATACATTTCTGAGGAATATAATTCATTAATGTCAACCTAATGAGAATGAGATCCTTCAAAACAATGAATCCGAAATTAGTTCAGCTATTGCGCATGCGCTATGCACACCGGATACAGAAAAAGTTTGAATAGGCGCTAGTGGAACGTTACATGGATGTCAACAGACTGACCAGCACCTGCGACTCTCACCTGCTCGTTTGGCATTCTTGAAAATAAGGTGAGTGACTCAGATATATTCATTTATTTAGTTAAATACGGGGAGTAATAAATAGTAGTTAATCGACATGTGTGAGCCATATCTCAGTTAGTCACTCTAACTGAGTGTTTTTCACCGCTAGCTTAACTCTGCTATGGCTAGGTTTTATTTAACTGCGTGTGTGTGTGTTTTTGTGCTCAACAAGAGCGACTCTGGGGATGCCAGGATGTAGACACGGTAAACGGTTGTGTTTGGAGTGGTGAAGTAACTTTAAGTCATTAGGCAGTGTCCAGAGATGCTTAAGTTATAGCGCAACACTTATCGGCGGAGCTGTGTACTCTGGAGGGAGGACGGGGCCAGCTTGGCTCTACGGGAGGGGGGCAGGAGCCCCCGCCTCACCGGGACACGGAGCCGGGAGCAGAGCAGCGCGCCCATTAGAGACAGCGAGACGCAGGAGAAGCTCTCACACGGAGCTGAAATGAACTGAGTTCCCTTACATTAGGGCAATAACATATATAGGCTCGACTGTGCGTTCTGCTTTAGTTTATTGTCTCCTCTCCTCTGCACTCCGTGTCATCGCGGTTGGGGCTCAGCCCCCCACACACGGAGCGGAGGAGAGGAGACAGCGCTGGAGAGTTGAATTAGTTGAATGAACATATTCTAATGACATTCCACCCACACATTTATGTGGTGTTCAAGTAACACAATCAAGATAGACTGATATAACTTGATATGTTTAGATGGAATATAGGTGGCAAGATAAAATTACATTCACCCAATGAATTATTTTTTTGAGTGTGGTCACTCTCCGACATCTCTTTTAAAACCTACAGCTGTTAACCTACAGCTGTTAACCACACCTGCTGACCGCAATGTAGATTTTGAAGTAGATGTAGAACTGTACGCTTTGTGACAGGCACACTAGCTGAACTTAACAAAAAATGAAACTCTTCCAATAACTCATCTACGCCTTTTGCTGGAATATGAAATATATTTTCCAATCTTAATAATATTACTGCTATTTTTCGCTCAATTAGTTCGGGCAAATTTTCAGCAACAACATCACTTTCTGTCACTGACTCAGTTTCAACATCACCATAGGATCCATCAGCAGAACAGCCAGCTGTCACATTATCAGAGGTATCTGACACTTGCAATGGGTGCACAAATGCAACTACACTGGGTTTTAAATCTTTTAGTGTGTGTGGATTATGCTTTCTCTTTTTGTGTGTATAAAATGTGCTGTAAATATTTGTCTTGAAAGGGCAACTAAGAAACACATAACTAACAGTCTCGTTATTTCGAAGATGTGTTCCAATATGAACAAAACAATCTCTCTCTATGGAGAGGTCACTGCATTCACATAACTCGCATTTAAAAGTTACAGAACTGGAAGCTGTCTGTGTAATCTGAGATGGATGTGCTTTATAGACATGGGTGTTGAGTCCACTCCACGTCTTGAATGTGCATGGACAATTCACATATATGCAAAGATAATGTTGGCCTCTTCCATAATGACGATGTAGTTTATAATGTTTTAGTAATTTGTACCTACTACTCTCCTTAGCAACACAATGTTTGCACTGCCACATCAAGGTCACTGAAAGAAAAAAAAATTAATAAGCAAATGATAAAAAATAAATATACCATATTTCTCAAATACAAAATATCAAATTACAGGCTGGGGGGGACAAACAAGGGTGGATAAACTCCTGGAGCATGCTGCATGCCAACTAGTGAACAGATAACAATAATAATATTAACTTACCATGTAGTGTTGAGGAGGTGCATACAAATGTCAAAGCAGATGTATTTCTGGTAAAAAGAGAAATTGTTTAAAAAAGTAAAAGCATCAGTAATATTTCTATTGAGAATGGGTTAAGTATTACAATAGCTATAATTACATACACTGAAATGTGAAGAATGTTACTTAAGGTTTTTCATACTACGTGCCATTGTTTATTTTGTAGTGTCACAAGTCAGTCAATTTTTTTGGCGGATTATATTAATAAATTACTCTTATTGGTTGTTTAATCGTGAGGGTTTTTACAGTAACTTTATATAACCAGTGTAGTTGTCATCAACTCTCCAGCGCTGTCTCCTCTCCTCCGCTCCGTGTGTGGGGGGCTGAGCCCCAACCGCGATGACACGGAGTGCAGAGGAGAGGAGACAATAAACTAAAGCAGAACACACAGTCGAGCCTATATATGTTATTGCCCTAATGTAAGGGAACTCAGTTCATTTCAGCTCCGTGTGAGAGCTTCTCCTGCGTCTCGCTGTCTCTAATGGGCGCGCTGCTCTGCTCCCGGCTCCGTGTCCCGGTGAGGCGGGGGCTCCTGCCCCCCTCCCGTAGAGCCAAGCTGGCCCCGTCCTCCCTCCAGAGTACACAGCTCCGCCGATAAGTGTTGCGCTATAACTTAAGCATCTCTGGACACTGCCTAATGACTTAAAGTTACTTCACCACTCCAAACACAACCGTTTACCGTGTCTACATCCTGGCATCCCCAGAGTCGCTCTTGTTGAGCACAAAAACACACACACACGCAGTTAAATAAAACCTAGCCATAGCAGAGTTAAGCTAGCGGTGAAAAACACTCAGTTAGAGTGACTAACTGAGATATGGCTCACACATGTCGATTAACTACTATTTATTACTCCCCGTATTTAACTAAATAAATGAATATATCTGAGTCACTCACCTTATTTTCAAGAATGCCAAACGAGCAGGTGAGAGTCGCAGGTGCTGGTCAGTCTGTTGACATCCATGTAACGTTCCACTAGCGCCTATTCAAACTTTTTCTGTATCCGGTGTGCGTAGCGCATGCGCAATAGCTGAACTAATTTCGGATTCATTGTTTTGAAGGATCTCATTCTCATTAGGTTGACATTAATGAATTATATTCCTCAGAAATGTATTTGAGTCTTGTACATTAAACAAGAACGAATCATTTAATGAACTTAAACCCGATTCATTCATTTAATTTAAACATAACTTTAGTTAACTAATCAAACTCATGCCCTAGTTCATTTTTCTGAGTGCAGAACTAGTCACTATACTGCAGAAGAAATTTCAAAGAGAGACTCTTGACCCTCGCACTGTAAAAAACAAGATTATCTTATCTTAAAAGGGCATGAGACCGCAGGGCCATGTGCCCAAACAGAAATCACAGAAACTGAAAGAAAATGTAAGATATAACAATATATGGGATGCAGTTAAATGTTCAGTTAAGGGTGATTCTGGAAAAGTCCCACAGTTGATTAAGTTAAAAGTAGTTTGAACTCAATTCTGAAAAGGGAAAGGGAGGGGGACAGGCTTGTCAGAGTTATCTGAGCTGGAACAGCGAATCACTTGAAACACAGTGCTGCAAGGTAACACTCAGTTGAGCACCCCCCGAACCTGGTACAGGGCAGTGTTTCTGACAAAAAATGTCAATGATATTCGGTTTGGGTTCAGGTCAGTCACTGGCTGGGTTATTTTTTATACACTGCTCATTTCTGTAATTTGGGAATACAAGCAGTTACCATCTGTGTAAGGGACAGGGAAAAACAAACTCAGAGCATCAGGATTGGGTCAGGTTCGGACAAAAAAATTGAATTCCTTACGGGCTCATGTCTTCGTCGGTAAGGCTTCTCTCAGGCTCTGAAAGACCAAAAAATTGGGACCTGATCCGCTTTCTGATCTGGACAACGAGCTGGGCAGTGTCTAGTGCAGTTGCCTCTCGTGGGTCAGGTTTTTGTCTTCTCAGTTTTCAAAAGGCTAAAATTGAATGGCATATTTGAGGTAAAAGCTGTAGCTTTAAAACCATGTAACATGTGACACATTTAATATGTAAACGCCAGTGTGTCGCAGCTAAAGACGGGAGACTTATTTTGTAAATTTAGTGCTCATCATGTGCATGTGATTAAAATCTTTAGAAAAAACTGAAATTAATAAAAAGAATGCATGATATGTTTTAGTATTGAATATGTGTTCTAAACATTAAGCCACATCCAAGCAATACATTCTAAAAAATTTAATGATATGGTAATTTAAATCCCACCTTGCACCTTTTATAGTTGAAGATTATTTTGCACAAGCATGTGCAAGCCAAGTTTTTATTATTGAGTGTACAGCGATTCTGTTCCAGATAAGAAAACATTGGTGAGTGTCAAAATCTCGGTGAAACTGTATGGAAGAAGATTAGGGCCACTGTGGAAAAAACAAGTGAGTTCTGGGTTTAAAACCAAGAATTCTGACTTTTTTCTCAGAACTCTGAGATTAAAGTCAGAACTAAGAATTCTGACTTTTTTCTTAGAATTCTGAGATTAAAGTCAGAACTAAGAATTCTGACTTTTTTCTCAGAATTCTGACTTTAATCTCAGAAAAGATTAAAGTCAGAATTCTGAGAAAAAAGTCAGAATTCTGAGATTAGTCAGAGTTTAAAGTCAGAATTCTGAGATTAAAGTCAGAATTCTGAGAAAAAAGTCAGAATTCTGAGTTTAAACTAAGAACTCACTTGTTTTTTCCACAGTGGCCCTAATCCTCTTCTGTAAAACTGCGTTAGTAGGTTTTGAGAAGAGATTTCTTCTTAAGAGCGGTTGGTGAATGAGGCCCATTGTTTTTGATTAATCAAATATCACTATAAAATGTCCAATTTAGTTTAGGATGCATTGCACATCAAAAGTTCCCAGAGTCAGTGATTCAGTTCGGAAACATACAGAGCAGAGATAGGCATCTAGTCTTGGCATTTGAGATGCAGAATCAGAAAATCAAGAATTATCTTCAATATTTAGACATTGCATATTATCAAAATTGTAGACTTTTTTCAAACAATTGAACAACTGGCTTATCCTAATAGATCTAATAATATTACTCTTTATTGTTCACTGTCCCCTCCTCTTTCTCCAGATTAAACAGTTTGAACGGTTAGAGCAGGAAGTCAGCCGGCCTATCAACAATGACATGACGGGTTGGGTCCCGCCCCCCCACCACCCTCTGGACGACCAGCTAGCCCAGAATGGCCCTGGAGGCCTCTCTTCCTCCAAGCTCTGCCACGGCGACCAGCAACTCCTCCTGTTCTACCAGGAGCAGTGTGAGCAGAATGTAACAACGGTGACCAATGCCATTGACGCCTTCTTCACCGCTGTCAACTCCAACCAGCCGCCAAAGATTTTTGTGGCACACAGCAAGTTTGTCATCCTTAGTGCACACAAGTTGGTGTTCATCGGTGACACACTGTCACGTCAGGCCAATTCTCCTGAGGTTAGGTCAAGAGTAGCCCAGAGTAGCAACATCCTCTGCGAGAAACTCAAAGACATTGTGATCAGTACGAAGACAGCAGCACTTCAGTATCCTTCCCCTGAAGCAGCCAGAGACATGACTGAGAGGGTGAGGGAGCTGGCTGGGTATACGCAGCAGTTCAGGATGGTGCTGGGACAGCTGCTTCTTATGTAGGGTTGACATGGGAGAAGAAAAAAAACAATAACAGAAATTGAGATGTCCCTGTAACATGGGGTAATAAATGCTCCCTGTAACACGGCATGGACGACACTGTGTACACAAGTATGAGTGATGAGACCCTCGACCGGAAGAGGATTTCCATTCCTTCTGTTTCTTACATGAAATCAGGGAAACCCTGAGACCCTCTCTGGGACTGGGAGGCTAACCTCATATCAATCCTCTGCTCCCTCCCTATCTTGTTTTACACTTTAACCATTCCTCTTTCATCACAGTGAGCATTTTATTCTAGACAAAATAAGAATAAACAAATTATCATCAGAAGGCTAGGCTAATGGTTGTAAAATAATCATTGTAATTAGTAGGGTACATATTTAGTAAGCAATCCAGAACAATACAAGTATACAGAGCTGCCAGTGTATAAATATTCTGCTCTTTTTTTCAATATGATGAATACATAAATGTAGTTTTTGACACTATCGATAATAATTATATAATAATATTGCTAAACTATTGATTATGGCTCTGTTTCTTGATCCTTGTATCTTTATTGTTATTGACATGTTATTTCCAGATGCTGTGGAGCTATGTTGTAATACCTTTATGCTATTCCATCCCTGACATAGGCACACTCATCAAGAAAACACTGGAGCACACAGCCATCTTTAATGTTCACCTGATGCAAATCTGACAGCTCTACATGTTGCCATGTTGCCTCAGAGTTTGAGCAAGGTGTCCACATTAAGTCCACCAGTGCAGGCAACCCTGCTGCCAAAAGATGTCAACATAACTGTACAGTACCATTACTGTAGTTATTAAAGATTATCTCAGTGCTATGCTTTTTTTGTAAATCTATATGTTGGTTGTTTTGTAAGAGGCATGTATCAGAGAAAAAGTGTGTAAAGGGCTAAGGGTAAACAAATGAAATTAAACCAGTTATCTTCTTCTTTTCTTTGAAACTGATTATTTTTATGTATATTCAGTCTGGAATGAAAACCACTGGAAAATGTTTGGTCCACGTACAGAAGAAGTTTTACATTAAACAGATTCAAGATCAAACCTGCAGCTAAATTGGGTTTCATGTTTGATTGTAAAATTCGAGGAGTAGAAACACAATCAGCAATTTTTTAAACATACCAACTGGTCAGTCAGTTATTCTTTTTTTTTAACAATGTTTTTTTATTTATTTACAATACAAAACAATACAAAACACATTGACACATACCACACAAGTTGCACAATGAAATGCAGGTGAACATCACTGCATACACATACATACAAAAAAAACAATAAAGATAAACACGCACACAAATTTACATACCTAAGTAAAATAATTGGTCAGTCAGTTATTCTATTTAGAAAAGAATGAGATAATGACCCAAACTATCCATCACAGTTTAAACAGCCTTGTTTCTTTGCTTCCAAATTGTCAGAAGTTTCAGCCTATGTTGTTTAAAAGACAAAAGTTTGAAATGTCCCACTGAGCAGAGTAACTTTTGAATGCATTGTTTTAAGTTAGTTTCACATACTGCTCAATTAAAAATAAATACTTTAAAAGTTAAACGATCAATTAACACAGTGCGCTACATAAGCAGTGCATCTGAAAAGCAGATAGAACCCCAGAATAATCAGTGTGAGCCACACCATGGCATGTCTATTCGTTGATGATCCTGTGGAAGAAGGTGCTCAGATTCTGCAAGGGACATTTGCACCACAAGCCCTGAGGGTTTTCAAAGACTGGACCAGACTGCTGGGCTTTGCTAGTGAGTGAGAGAGGTAGAGATTCAGTAGACCCAGTGTAGCCTACTTATGTATTCTACTGACACTCCTCATGAGTAGGAGTGCTGAAGTCAAGACTTAACAAAGGTGCAGTCTGCATAGTTCTCAGTGTTTGGTACATTTTTGTACGGTGTAGGAGATGATTAACATCTCTCAAAGGCAACGTTATGAAGGGAAATAAGGACAGTTTACCATGCACTAACAACGTTATTAAATATCGTCATAGTTTTCCCAGGCCACCTGCCTACATAAATGATCAAGGAGGCATTTTATTTCAGTGCAGGTAGGTGCTGTTCACATAAATGTACAGTATTCTAAAACATGTCTGTACATTAACTTAATTCTCTCCCTCAGACTTCCCTAATGTCCTTGGTGCCAAAGACTGCCAGCATTTAGAATGATTGCCACAACGCTTCTTAGTTATGCTGAGCTTTTTTTAATGTACCCTCTATCAAATTAAGTGAGTCGCATCATTGATACTTACTTTCTATGGTGTCAGATGGCGAACTACGGTAAGCGAATTGCGTCACTTCCTGTTTTCCTGCCGCTGATGGTGGTCGCACGCTCTGGTCTAGCTCCTCTGCTAACACCGATATTTCTTTATATTACTACGGCTAAATAGCCGGTCTATAGTTAAACATCCACACATACCAACGCCTACTCTTTGGTGCTTTAGCGATTCTGTGTCTTTCCATCTGCGTTGTACCTGATTTTTCTGCTTGAGCTCACCCTTGTAGGCTAACGGGCTAATATAGCAGCGATGGCTTCTCTCCCTCCCTCTTGCTCCACTGCTCTCTCCTGCTCCGAGTGTCTAATGTTTACTTACTCCTCTGCATCCTTTAACAGTAGTGGTACATGTAACAAATGTAGTGTATTGGTAACGATCGAGGCGAGGCTTAGCAACTCAGAAGCTTGGCTCCGCAGCTTAGAACCTACCTTAGCTGTTGTTCGCCAGCCCCTGCGGAGTCCCCTAGCTTAGCCTCCGCTAGCAGTCCCTCGACTTGTCCCGTGCAGCCTGGATTCCAGGGCGGCTGGGTGACTGTATGGAGGGGGTATAGTACTATCTTAAAAAGCCCACTATTAAAGACCCACCAGCTCACATTTTAAAGAGATTCTCTCTACTCAGCGACCCACCCGTTGAGATTAATCTGGTCATTGGCGACTCGGTCCTGAGAAACGTGAGGTTAGCGACACCAGCGACCATTGTCACTTGCATGCCAGGGGCCAGAGCAGGCAACCACCAGGCCAGCTGCCTGCTAAAGCTAAACGTAAATACAGTAAGATCGTAATTCACCTCGGCAGTAACGACTCCCTACTTCACACAGAAACAGCCTTGGCAAAAGTCACTAACGACCTTTTAATAGCCTCAGATCAGGGATTTGTGTCTGTCCTCGTTCTGTTAGATCTCAGTGCAGCATTCGACACAATTGACCATCAAATTTTATTACAAAGACTCAAACAGTTAATTAAAATTAATGGAACTGCCCTTAATTGGTTTAAATCTTATTTTTCTGATCGCTCCCAATTCGTGCAAATTAATGATGAGACATCTGTGCGCACCAAAGTTAACCATGGTGTTCCACAGGGCTCTGTGCTCGGCCCAATTTTATTCTCATTATATATGCTTCCACTAGGAAACATTATCAGGACACACTCGGTAAATTTCCACTGCTATGCGGATGACACCCAGTTATACTTGTCAATAAAACCTGAACAAAGTAATCAATTAACTAAACTTCGAGCATGTCTCAAGGACATAAAAACCTGGATGACCCGCAATTTTCTCTTATTAAACTCAGACAAAACAGAGGTTATAATACTTGGCCCCAAACACCTTAGAGATAAATTATCTAATGATATAGCTGCGCTAGACGACATTGCCCTTGCTTCCAACGAAACAGTCAGGAACTTGGGAGTGATCTTCGATCCTGATTTATCTTTTAATAGTCACTTAAAACAAATTTCTCGGACTGCCTTTTTCCACTTGCGTAATATCTCAAAAATCAGGCATGTCCTTTCGCAAAAAGATACAGAAAAAACTAGTCCACGCCTTCGTTACATCGAGACTGGACTATTGTAACTCATTATTATCAGGCTCCAGCAGTAAGTCGATAAAGACTCTACAGCTTGTCCAAAATGCCGCAGCACGTGTCCTGACAAGAACAAAGAAAAGAGAGCACATTTCTCCAGTATTAGCTTCGCTACACTGGCTTCCAGTTAAATCTAGAATAGAATTTAAAATTCTCCTCCTCACCTTCAAGGCCCTTAGTAATATAGCGCCTTTTTACCTTAAAGAGCCGTTAGTACCTTACAAACCCGTTAGAGCACTCCGCTCCCAGAATTCAGGCTTACTTGTCGTCCCTAAAGTCTCTAAAAGTAGAGTAGGAGCCAGAGCTTTTAGCCATCAAGCCCCTCACTTGTGGAATAATCTACCAATTTCAGTTCGGGAGGCAGACACCATCTGTTTGTTTAAGAGTAGGCTCAAAACCTTTCTTTTTGATAAAGCTTATAGTTAGAGTTAATTAGTGAGGCAGAACGTAACTTGCTCTATTTAATGACACATGACACACGGAGCTTCTTTTTCCAGCTTCTCCTTCCTCTTCTCCATCCCTAACCCCCCCCCCTCCCCGGGGTCCCTTTGCTTTAACACCCGCAGATCCAGGGCCTCTGTGGCCGCAACATGGATTGCGGTTTGTGCATCGCGCATCGGGGGTCGCAGTGGTGGACCCAGTGTGGCGGATTCTGTGTCGTGTGGGCTGATCGTGGTGCTGGTGGCGGACCCTGTGTCGCGTTGGCACTGGGTAAAGGAGGTGGACCAGGGCCGCGGCGATGGCTCGTGGTGGGTCCTGGTGGGCGGCGGTGGACGGTGACTGAGGACTGGAGTGGCCTCTGGTCTGGATGCTGGATCGTGGTCCTGCTGGTTGCTGACCATGGACTGTGATTGCAGCGGGACTGCATCAATGCCGCTAAAGACTTTAATGATGAATGTTTTTACACGTGGCATCTATTGCACTTCTGTCCGTCCTGGGAGAGGGATCCCTCACATGTGGCTCTCTCTGAGGTTTCTACTTATTTTTACCCTGTTAAAGGGGTTTTTAGTAGTTTTTCCTCACTCTTGCTGAGGGTTAAGGACAGAGGATGCCACACCCTGTTAAAGCCCTATGAGATGAATGTAATTTGTGAATATGGGCTATACAAATAAAATTTGATTGATTGATTGATTGATACTTCGTATGTCGGAGGTCACAAAAGTTAATGTTGAGTCGGTGTGTGCTTTTGCCAAAACGATGTCGGACACTGCAGTTTTCTCTGGACCTCTTCCTAACACAACAGGTTTAGCCGCATGATGTCTTTTAACTGCTGGCTGTCGAGGTGGTGTCCTGTAAACTCATTGATAAAATGACAAGTTTCTGTTGTTATTGAACTCAGCTGAGTTTCTATTGCTGGGCCATTACCACCATTATCGTCAACTCTGGTTTAAAACCAGGAAGTGTTTGGAGCGTCAGCGTCTGTGAAGACTCATCGTATGAAGACTTGGAGGATAAAGATAAAGGAGTCTTTCGGGGGAGGCTAAAGCTGCATTTTTTATTATTATTATTATCTGCACACCACCTGAAAATTAACCTTGACAAGACTTTCCTACTTTTCCTTCCAGGGAAAGACTCTCCCACCCACAAACTGACTATTAACTTTGACAGCTCTGTGTTAATCCCCACTCAGACTGCAAGGAACCTGGGTGTGACACTCAAATTGTTACGAAACGAGACGGGTGGACCCCAGAGCGGAGGCAAAACACAGAGCACCGAGGTGGTGCGTTCAAACACATTTATTTAACGTGGGAAAAGGTGGATAGAAGGGGTGCTGATGGCTCCGTGAGTTCTTCAGCGCAGAGGAGAAGCAGGAGGGCAGGAGGGGGGGGGGCGCTGATGGCTCCGGGAGTTTCTTGAACGCTGAGGAGGGCAGGACGAGGGGATGCTGATGGCTCCGGGAGTTCTTCAGCGGGAAGGTGAAGCAGGTGAGCAGGATGACGGGGTAGCTGGAGGGCAGGAGAGCAGACACGGGAATTAGCGCAGAGCAAAAACACAGGAGAATTAGACTAGGTGCCGAGAACGAGAAACTACCACTGTAGTGACAAAGACGAACTGGCGATGACTCCGCGCCCAGCCAGGGCAGATATAGTGAGCATTTGATGAGTGCAGGTGCGCCTGGTGAGCCGGGTCATCTAGAGAGACGAGCTGCACCTGCGGGGAAAGGAGAGAAGAGAGGAGGAGGGGCACTGGAGGCACAGAGAACTGTGACAGTACCCCCCACCCCCCTCAACGGACGCCTTTGGGCGTCCTACCAGGACGGTCCGGATTGGCCCGATAGAAGTCTCGGAGGAGGGTAGGGCCAAGGATGAGTCGCCGAGAGATCCAAGACCTCTCCTCAGGACCGTATCCCTCCCATTCTACCAAGTACTGGTACCCCCTGCCCCGTCGTCTGACATCCAGGATTCTGGAGACAGTGTAGGCCGGATGGTCGTCGATGAGCCAGGTGGGTGGCGGGGGCTCGGCCGGAGGGCTCAGAGGACAGGTGGAGACAGGTTTGATGCGGGAGGTGTGGAATGTCGGGTGCACCTTGAGAGCGGCGGGGAGCTTAAGGCGTACAGTCACTGGATTTATCATCCTCACCACCTTGTACGGACCGATGTAACGGGGAGCCAACTTCTTAGACTCCACTTGGAGTGGAATGTCTCGGGAGGAAAGCCACACCTTCTGCCCAGGTGTGTAGGTAGGAGCAGCAGTACGACGGCGGTTGGCCGTCCTCTCGTTCCTGGCTGTCGTACGAACCAACGCTGTCCGAGCCTTCCTCCAGATTCTCCGGCAGCGGCGTAGATGGAGCTGAACAGAGGGGACGGCCACGTCCTCTTCCTGCGACGGGAACAGGAGGGGTTGAAAACCGTTCATGATTGTGAAAGGGGTCATACCTGTGGCAGAGCTAGTCAGGGAGTTGTGGGCGTACTCGACCCAGGCCAGGTGTGCACTCCAGGACAAGGGATGTCGGGCAGAAACGCAGCGGAGGGCTGTCTCCAAGTCTTGGTTTGCCTGCTCGGTCTGTCTGTTGGTCTGGGGGGGATAACCCGAGAACAGGCTGACCGAGGCCCCTAGAGCTTGGCAGAATGCCCTCCACACCTGAGAGGTGAACTGTGGCCCGCGGTCGGAGACAATATCCAGGGGGAGACTGTGCAGCCGGAACACGTGCTGGGTGAGGAGGTCAGCTGTCACTAGGGCAGAGGGGAGTTTGGGAAGAGGGACAAAATGCACGCCTTTAGAAAAGCGGTCCACAATGGTGAGTATGGTAGTGTTAACTGCCGAGGGAGGGAGCCCTGTGACGAAATCCACTGCGATGTGGGACCATGGGCGGCTTGGGATGGGAAGTGGTCGGAGTAACCCCGAGGAAGGTTGGTGAGAGGCCTTTCCACGGGCGCAGACCGGGCAAGCAGCGATGAAGGCCTGAATATCCTGCATCATGCCAGTCCACCAAAAATGCCGGCGGATGAACTCCAGCGTCCGCTGGTTCCCAGGATGGTAGGCTAGCTTGGATGCATGCCCCCAAACTAGCACTTGGGATCTAAGGGGAGCCGGAACATAAAGGCGGTTAGGAGGACCGTTACCTGGACCGGGATCCGTGAGCTGGGCCTCCTTGACTCGAAACTCCACCTCCCAGAAGGCTGCCGCCACGATGCATGAAGTAGGAAGGATGGTCTCAGGTGCCTGACTGGGGATCGCAGGAGCCATCTGCTGGGAGAGAGCGTCTGGCTTGAGGTTGCGGGAACCAGGTCTGTATGTCAGGGAGAAGTTGAATCGGCCCAAGAATAGAGCCCATCTAGCTTGTCGAGGGTTAAGTCGCTTGGCTGACTGGAGGTACGACAAGTTCTTATGATCCGTCCAGATGAGGAATGGGTGCTCCGATCCTTCCAGCCAGTGGCGCCACTCTCCCAGCGCCAGGACCACGGCCAGCAACTCCCGATTACCGACATCATAGTTCTGCTCAGCGGGGGAAAAATGGTGTGAAAAAAAAGCACAAGAGTGCATCTTACCGTCCCCTGGGGAACGTTGGGAGAGGACCGCCCCGGCCCCGGTGTCGGAGGCATCCACCTCCACCACGAACTGCAGGGCCGGATCAGGGTACAGCAGAACTGGAGCGGTGGAAAACAACCTCTTGAGCTCCACAAATGCTCCTTCTGCACTAGAGGACCAGGAAAACAAGACTTTAGGTGAGGTGAGTCTGGTGAGTGGTGTAGCGACCTTACTGAAGTTCCGTATGAACAGGCGATAGAAGTTAGCGAAGCCCAGGAAGCACTGCAGCTGTTTCCTGGTCCCAGGGGTTGGCCACTCGCTCACTGCTCGAACCTTAGCTGGGTCCGCCCAAAGCTGACCCTTCTCCACGATATAACCCAGGAATGGAACAGATTGGGAATGGAACAAGCACTTCTCAGCTTTCACAAACAACTTGTTCTCCAATAGTCTCTGTAGCACTAACCTGATGTGTTGCTGATGTTCCTGCATGTTCCGGGAGAAAATTAGTATGTCGTCCAAATACACGAAAACCATCTGATTGAGCATGTCCCGCAACACGTCGTTGACTAGATTTTGGGAGACCGCTGGAGCATTGACTAGCCCAAATGGTATGACTCGATATTCAAAATGACCAAGAGGGGTGTTGAAAGCCGTTTTCCACTCATCTCCCTCCTTGATCCGAACCAGGTGATAGGCATTGCGGAGATCCAGCTTGGAGAATACTGAGGCCTCGTGCAAGGGGCCGAAAGCAACATCGATCAGGGGGAGTGGGTACTTGTTTCTTACGGTAATTTGATTTAGCCTGCGGAAGTCTATGCAAGGCCGTAGTGAGCCATCCTTCTTCTTAACAAAGAAGAAACCAGCTCCCACAGGGGATGAAGAGGGCCTGATGAGTCCCCCTGCGAGGGAATCCTGGATGTACTTCTCCATCACCTCCCTCTCGGGCTTGGAAAGATTATATAAACGACTGGAGGGAAACGTGTGCCCCGGAATTAAATTGATTGCACAGTTGTAGGGTCGGTGAGGGGGTAGGATAAGGGCCTTGTCCTTACTGAACACCTCCTGGAGGTCGTGGTACTCCGGGGGAACCAGAGGTAGGTCTGGGGGGGGAAGGAGGAGGTGATGGTGGGACAGAAGCCGACGGGCTGGCTGAACGGAGGCAGTTGGCATGGCAATGGACACTCCATCCGATCACCGTGCCTCTCCTCCAGTCGACGTGGGGGTTGTGGAGCTGTAACCAGGGCTGTCCCAGAACCAGAGGGGAGTGAGGAGAGGAGATGACCAGGAATTGAATAGTCTCTCTGTGGTTTCCTGACGCCACTAAGGTGAGGGGTTGAGTCTGGTGGGTTATTTCAGCCAGGTGTCGACCATCCAGGGCACTAACCTCTCTCGGTCTTGGGAGGGGAGTGAGAGGAATGTTGCTCTGAGAGACTAGATTTGTGTCTATGAAGTTCTTATCAGACCCGGAATCCACCAGAGCCTTGAGGGGGAGAGAGAGTGTGTTAGTGACTAGTTTGGCCTCTAATAATGTTCTGGAGGGGGAAAGGGACGTGGAGGACTGAGTGTGGCTCACCTAATGAGCCCCCACTTTTGGCCGGTGGGAACAGATGGAGAGAGTGTGACCAGGCTGACCGCAGTACAGGCACAACCGTTCCCGGAAACGCCGCTCCCTCTCAATGGCTGTGAGCCGGGCCCTCCCGACCTGCATGGGCTCCTCAGTGGGATCCCGGGAGGTGGAGCCGAGTGCAGGATGTATCGGAGGTGGGTTGACTGAGGTACGGGGAAGTGAAGCTGGGGCCTGCTGGCTCACTGCTCGCTCACGCTTTCTCTCCCTTAGGCGGTTATCTAACCTAATGGATAGCGAAATCAAATCATCTAAGGATTCAGAGTCAATATTTTTTATTGAAGTTTCAAGTGCATATCAAACTTTATGAAGAATTTACAAACATTTTCATTTATATCCCCTCGAACAGCCACTCATTCACACAGACAAAGAAAAATTAAAATGGACAATGACAGCAGACATCAAACTAATAGAGTAAAATAAAAATAAAAAGGCAGAACAATTTCATAACCTGTTATTCAGTCAGTGTTATCCGTTTCATTGGTCAGAAATGACATAAAAGATTCCCAAATACAAGCAAACTCCTCCTGTTTACCTTTAACAATGTATGTCAATCTCTCCAGTCCAAGACAAGTCATCAACTCCCTCTTCCATATTGCCAGTGATGGTGGTTCTACATTTTTCCAATATAGTGCAATCACTCTCCTTGCATGGAGAAGTCCAAAGTCAACCATCTTCGATTGCTTTGTTGTTCTGATGCAGTCTTTAGGGTATATTCCAAGTATACAGATTGTTGATGTCAAAGGAATGTTGCACTCAACCATCTGTGATAAACATTTAACTATATTTCCCCAAAATACCAAAATCTTAGAGCATTCCCATAGGCAGTGAATCAAAGTTCCCTTCTCAGTCAGACATTTAACACAAACATCCGGGATGCTAGGGGAGATATGGTGGAGTTTTTCAGGGGTTATATAAACCCTCATTAACCATTTATACTGAATCAATTTTAACCTTGTGTTAATTGAATTCTTTTGCGCTTTTAAACATGCTCTTCCCCAATCTTCTTCGCTAATATTTTCTTGTGTGTCTGTTCTCCACGCATTTAATTTATCTGATGCTGATTCTGTTGAGTACTCCGCTAAAAGGTTATAGAATCTAGATGTATGTTTTTTACAATTCAAATTATTAATCACCATTTTCTCAATAATCGATAGCGGGGGTAGCCAACTCATCTTTGATTTGATCCCTTAAGCTGTGAGAAAATATACTCTGTAGCGCAAACGAATCCCATCCGCTCTCCGCAGCGAGAATGCGGAACTCAATGGCGTAATCAGCCACAAAGCGTGTCCCCTGTCGGAGCGAAAGCAAGCGATTGGCTGCCTCTTTGCCCCGAACTGGGTGGTCAAAGACCTTTTTCGTTTCAGCTTGAAACTGATCAAAAGAAAAATTAAATCGTGAGTCTCGCTCCCACAGCGCCGTGGCCCACTGCGCCGCCCGGCCCGAGAGGAGGCTCACAACAAAAGTTATTTTTACACTGTCATTATCATAACAGCGGGGCTGATTATCAAACACGAGTGAGCATTGGAGCAGGAAACGCCGACAAGACCCCAACTCAACCGGAGTAGCGCTCAGGTGTGGGCATGTGGGGATCACGGGTGGGAGCCACAGGAGGGTCGGAAGGCGCCAGGGTGGACGAGTCCTGCGAGGAGGAGGCGGAGGAGAGGTTGAGGCGCTCGTGAAGCTGTGTGAGCATGGTCCCAATGGAGTTTACGGAGTTAACCAGTCCTTGGAGGGTCTTGTTATGTTCTCCAAGCCAGCTCCCTTGCCTTGCAATGGCGTGGCGGAGTTCGTTGGTCTCCGCGGGGTCCATTGTTTAATGGCCAGTTCGTTCTGTTACGAAACGAGACGGGTGGACCCAAGAGCGGAGGCAAAACACAGAGCACGGAGGTGGTGCGTTCAAACACGTTTATTTAACGTGGGAAAAGGTGGATAGAAGGGGTGCTGATGGCTCCGTGAGTTCTTCAGCGCAGAGGAGAAGCCGGAGGGCAGGACAGGGGGGCGCTGATGGCTCCGGGAGTTTCTTCAACGCTGAGGAGGGCAGGACGAGGGGGTGCTGATGGCTCCGGGAGTTCTTCAGCGGGAAGGTGAAGCAGGTGAGCAGGATGACGGGGTAGCTGGAGGACAGGAGAGCAGACACGGGGATTAGTGGAGGGCAAAAACACAGGAGAATCAGACTAGGTGCCGAAAACGAGAAACTACCACTGTAGTGACAAAGACGAACTGGCGATGACTCCGCGCCCAGCCAGGGCAGATATAGTGAGCAGTTGATGAGTGCAGGTGCGCCTGGTGAGCCGGGTCATCTAGAGAGACGAGCTGCACTTGCGGGGAAAGGAGAGAAGAGAGGAGGAGGGGCACTGGAGGCACAGAGAACTGTGACATAAATGGCACTTACTTACAGCACTTTGTAGTTTTGCTTTATTTTGAAGAAATTGTACTTTTTTGATTCTTGTTGTCCTGGGTCTGTACCCTCTGGGTTTTATGCACTTATTGTAAATGCTTTTGATAAAATCGTCAGCTAAATGTAATGTGAATGGTGTGGGCTTTGTAGATAATTGGTTAACTTTTTGGAGGAAACCTGGTCTTATTCGATCCACTTGGGATGTAGCAACTCTCTTATCAAGTAATGTTACTCAATATACTGACTTGACCCCTTTCCGGAGTCCCTTTGCTTTATTGCCCGCAGATCCAGGGCCTCTGTGGCCGCACCATGGATTACGATTGTGGATCGCGCATCAGAGGTCGCAATGGTGGATCCAGTACGGCGAATTCTATATTGTGCGGGCTGATCGAAGTGGTAATGGCGGATCCTGTGTCGCGTTGGCATCATATAATCGTGGTGGACCACGACAGAGGTCGGCGGCTGATGATGAAAATCTCATAGACTGGGAGAGTAGTGTTAAAGCATATAAAAAGGCCCTCCACAAAGCTCTACTATTCGAAACTAATAGAAGAGAATAAAAACAACCTCTTCAGCACTACTCCACGGAACCCAGTATTCCTCGATCCCTAAATAGCAATATCTTTACGACCTTCTTTAATGATAAAATTCTGACTATTAGTAATACAATGAAGCATCTCCTGCCCCCAATTGGCACTAACACCCTATCAAGAAGAGAAATCTCAGAAACTGCTGAGAATCTTACCCATTATTTAGACAGCTTCTCTCTGATCACCCTTGTTCAGCTGACCAAAATAATCTCATGTTCTAAACCAACAACTTGTATCATTGATCTCATCCCTAAAAAATTACTTTTTTTAACCCCTAATTGATAGTATGTTACTGAACACAACTACAGACCAATATCAAACCTCCTCTTCCTGTCTAAAAACCTTGAAAAGGTTGTTAGCATCAGCTGCGTGAATTTCTTCAGAAAAGTAATGTACATGAAGACTTTCAGTTGGGGTTTAGAGCTCATCACAGCAGGGAGACAGCCTTGGCAAAGTCACTAATGACCTTATAATCATCCATTTATACACTTATCCACTCTCAACAGTCCAAAACGCTACAGCATGTGCCCTGACAAGAACCAAGACAAGAGACCACATTGACACTGACTTGACCTCTTCCCCGGAGTCCCTTTGCCTTATCGTCTGCAGATCCAGGGCCGAGGCTGCCGCCACATCGTGGATTATGATCTATAGATCGCGTATCAGAGATCGTAATGATCCAGTATGGCAGATTCTGTATCGTGCGGTCTAATCGTGATAATTTTGGCGGACATATTAATCTGATCTAATATGGAACTGTCAATTATAGGGAGAACTTCCTTAAAAAGTTTAGTTGGGACAGAGTCTTATAGACAAGTTTTTGGTTTAGATGATGAAACTTATGAGGTCAATTCAGGAAGATCAATTGAAAAAAAGTTGTCTGGTGCTACCGGTGGTTCAGTAGAGCTGTGACGAGAGAGAGAAGAGAGAGACCAGGAACACTTGTGCACCTTCAGGTTTCAGCTCTGACAAGTTAAAAACGAGCAGTGGTCTGAACTGAGAAATGCGGAGTAAAGAAACGAAAGGATGTGGCATTTGTACTGTAGTAGTAAAACATATGTGCAGGTATTTTACATATGTTACCAAAACATTAAAACAAAAAAACTAAAATTATATAAATGAATTAAAATAAATATAAATATAATAGTATAAATACATACACTCTTAATATACCTCAATTTGCTCAATAGTATAGTTTAATATATTATATAATAATTAATTTTATAATATATAGTTTAATAAAAACCTTCATAATAATTAATATGCATCTATTCAGTGATGAGGTGTGACACCTGACCAGGCGACAGACAAGGTGAGGTAGGCCCCCCAGATGTAACCATAAACCACAATCCATTGTCATGATCCACTTAAGAGTCCAGCTTCGGCTGCCACCTTGATCATGTTCCACCACCACTATCCACAATCAGATGCCAACACGATACAGGATCCTCTGGTACGATTGAGATCAGCCAGCATGATAAAGTCTGAAACTCCTCCGATGTAAATGTGGTAGCATTGTCTGTCACAATTTGCTCTGGTAGACCATAAGAGGCGCAAAGACTCTTCAGCCTAGTAGTGGTAGCTGGAGAAGTGATTTGTGACAAGCAAAACACTTCTTACCACTTTGTGTAAGAATCAGTCAGTCAGTGATCAAGTTAAAGTTTGTACTCTACAAGTACTGAATACATTTCTTAACAACATATATCAGTCTTAGGGCTTCCTTTTATATTTGAGAATATTTTTTCTCTCCCAAGGACTGAGTTCGGGAAGCATAAGCTGCTCATCGATCCTCTCCATTAGGCATAGTGTGCTAGATGACTCCACCAATGCCCTATGCAGCGGCATCACATGCTAAGGTGAGCGGTAGACTTGGGTCATAGTAGGCTAACACCTGGTCACTAATCAACAGTTATTTACACTTATCAAAAGCAGACTGTGAAGTCTCAGTCAATTTCCATGTTTCAATTTCCATGTTCCCTGTCCCTTTAGCAGTCTGTACACTGGCGCATTGGCGTAGGTTCTGGAGGTGCTCCTCCTCTGAGCGTCCCATAATTTTTCTCATGCCAGTCAGGCCCTTTCCTTTAACAACTAGAAGTGGCAAGACCTCCGTTTTAGTCCAGGCAAAGTAACTCCTTTTTGGAGTCAAAAATATAACTAATTGTAAAATAATTGTATTATTATCCGAAACAATGAGGTTTCAGTAAGTCTGTTTCCCTGGATAGGAGTGGCAACCCACCTCTTCAATCTTAATTGCCCATGAACACTATCCTATATCTCAACACTGTGCAGAGTGGCATGATTACAGTTACTTTTTTACTTGTGTTGGTTAAAAAGTCAATTTGTTAACAACACATCTACCAGCAATCTGCTCAGGAAGAAATGATGCTGGCTATTGTGAGTCTGTCCCCTGTAAGCTCCAAACTTCTACTGGCTCTCCATAAAAATATCTATCCTCCCAAAATACTGGCAAATTCAGCACCATATTCACATGTCCATGGCAAACTAAGCAGTTGACTCTGCTGAAATTCCCTCATAATTTGAACTTCAATTGTTTTATTGTTGTTATTTAACTTTCTCAGTATTCCAATAAAACACTCAACACTTTTATCCAAAGCGACATTAAGTGCATTCAACATTGAGGCTACAAACACAGAAAAGCAAGAATCATGTAAGTACATTTACTTAACACCAGAAAGAATAAATAAACCATCCTGTACATATCTTGAATTGTATCCCTCCATTTGATTATTGTGGGGGGCTGTGGCTTCAGCCAGGAGGCTGTTATTACTTTATTTGCTATTAGAAGAAGGGCTCTCAGAAGTTTTGTCTTGCTATTTTCTTCAAGGTTATCTGGCAGTATCCCTACAATAAAGTGTGATGGTTCTAACGGTATGTCTATAAATAAACATGTTTTTAATTCCCTTAGTATTTTTTGCCAGTATTCTGATAACTGACAACCGTTTTGGAAGGTGGTGAGCAGAGCTTTACCCATTCTTGATGTGTATGTAAATAGTGTCTTATTTGTTAATATCTGTAGAAGTCTTGGTTTGGTAACTCATATTTCTCTTCATGCTGTTCAAAAGACTTCAATACACCACCCTCAAACAGCTGGTACAGTACCACTATTCCCATCTCCCTCCATCTTTCAAAACATCTGTCCAGTCTAGCAGGAAGAAATTCTGAATTGCTTGCTATTCTCATAGCTCTGGATAGTCATAGGGAGTTTTAATTGTTTCCTCACAACTGACCATATTTTTTGAGTATTTTTAGCCCATATATTGGTAATCTTATTCTTCCCACAGTGGTCTAAATTCAGGAATGGGAATGAGTCCAGTGGCGTGTCTGGGCATTCACTTTGTTCCATTCCTACCCATATAGTGTCTGTTTCTTGGGATACCCAAGCAACCATTGCTCGTAATTGTGTTGCCCGGTAGTATTTTTTCATGTCAGGCATGTTCAGGCCTCCGTCATCTTTTTAAAAAAAAATTTAAACATATATTTATTGGTTTTTATACATTTACATCAATTTACATACATACAATAACCTTCCCCAACCTAAATATATGGAAGTTATGACAATAAATCATACAAATATCAAAAAAATTGCTAGGTTATGATTAAAACATAAATTCAAGAAGGACACAAACTTACAATGAAAGTACTAATTTAGTTTAAACTAAATTAAAACTGAAATGTAATAAATATATACATTAGTAAAATAAATTACAGTCACACACCTGGATCAGAGTACAGCACACCTTCCTCACAACAGATTAGTCAATTCGTATTTCCAATGCCTCTTCAATGTCACCATTCTTAATAAAGTCCAAAAACATCTCCCATATATGGTAAAATTGAGAAGCTTTCTTCCTAACTATAAAGGTTAACTTTTCAAGAGCCAAACTCGTCGTAAAGTTTTTAACCAGTGGCCTAGAGAGGAGCAACGTACATTCTTCCACGACAGAGCAATTGAACGCCTGGCCTGTAGAAGACACAGGTCACCATTTTTCTATCTCTATTAGACAGAGAACAATTGTCTGGATAGAGGCTTAATATACATAGTTTAGGATTTAGAGGTACTGGAGAAGAGGTAATTTGAGAGATATACTGTATCACCGAACTCACAAATTTTTGAATCTCATTACATTCCCACAAACAGTTATATAAAGTACCCTGATGAATATTTCACTTATAGCATTGATCAGGCATATTAGGATCAAACTTGTTTAACTTCACGGGGGTGCTGTACGTTCTCATTATCCAATTATATTGTAATAATCTCAGTCGTGTGTTAACAGTTTGAGTATGTACCCCAATCCTCCCCTGAAATGTCCTCTTGTAAGTCCCCAATCCACTGCTATCTCTTACTTTCAGAGTTGTCTTTATGGTTTTCCACCAATATGTTATATAATTGAGTAACCACCCCTTTGCTGGCACAAGTTTTTATATCTGGAGATATTAAAATATCTCCAGTGTGGACATAGGGGGTTGTTGCACTGAATTATTTAAACATGTAAGAATAAAATTTCTAAGTTATAGATCTTTAAAGAAGTGTTTCTGTGGTACATCGTATTTTGCTTTCAGCTCGTCAAACGACATTAGAGTGTTGTCCCTATAGAGATCTAGTAGTTACAGAAACAGCCTTGGCAAAAGTCACTAATGACCTTCTAATAGCCTCAGATCAGGGATTTGTGTCCTCGTTTTGTTAGATCTCAGTGCAGCATTCAACACAATTGACCATCAAATTTTATTACAAGACTCAAACAGTTACTTAATATTAATGGAACCGCCCTTAACTGGTTTAAATCTTATTTTTCTGATCGCTCCCAATTCGTGCAAATTAATGATGAGACATCTGTGCGCACCAAAGTTAACCATGGTGTTACACAGGGCTCTGTGCTCGGCCCAATTTTATTCTCATTATATATGCTTCCACTAGGAAACATTATCAGGACACACTCGGTAAATTTCCACTGCTATGCGGATGACACCCAGTTATACTTGTCAATAAAACCTGAACAAAGTAATCAATTAACTGAACTTCAAGCATGTCTCAAGGACATAAAAACCTGGATGACCCGCAATTTTTTCTTATTAAACTCAGACAAAACAGAGGTTATAATACTTGGCCCCAAACACCTTAGAGATACATTATCTAATGATATAGCTGCGCTAGACGACATTGCCCTTGCGTCAGGAACTTGGGAGTGATCTTCAATCCTGATTTATCCTTTAATAGTCACTTTAAACAAATTTCTAGGACTGCCTTTTTCCACTTGCGTAATATCTAAAAAATCAGGCATGTCCTTTGGCAAAAAGATGCAGAAAAACTAGTCCACGCCTTTGTTACATTGAGACTGGACTATTGTAATTCATTATTATCAGGCTCCAGCAGTAAGTCGTTAAAGACTCTACAGCGTGTCCAAAATGCAGCAGCACGTGTCCTGACGAGAACAAGAGCACATTTCTTCAGTATTAGCTTCGCTACACTGGCTTCCAGTTAAATCTAGAATATAATTTTTAATACTCCTCCTCACCTTCAAGGCCCTTAGCACTCCGCTCCCAGAATTCAGGCCTACTTGTCTAAAAGTAGAGTAGGAACCAGAGCTTTTAGCCATCAAGCCCCTCACTTGTGGAATAATCTACTACTTTCAGTAATTAGTGCGGCAGAACGTAACTTGTTCTATTTTATGACACATGACACACGGAGCTTCTTTTTCCAGCTTCTCCTTCCTCTTCTGCATCCCTATCCCCCTTCCCCGGAATCCCTTTGCTTTATCACCCGCAGATCCAGATCATCCGCACCATGGATTGCTGTTTGTGGATCGCGCATCGGGGGTCGCAATGGTGGACCCAGTATGGATGATTCTGTGTCGTGTGGGCTGATCGTGGTGCTGGTGGCGGACCCTGTGTCGCGTTGGCATTGGGTACAGGAGGTGGACCAGGACCGTGGCTTGTGGTGGGTCCTGGTGGGCTGGTCTGGATGGTGGATCGTGGTCCTGCTGGTTGCTGACCATGGACTGTGATTGCAGCGGGACTGCATCAATGGCACTAAAAAACTTTAATATGGATGATGTTTTCTACACGTGGCATCTATTGCACTTCTGTCCGTCCTGGGAGAGGGATACCTCACATGTGGCCCTCTCTGAGGTTTCTACGTATTTTTACCCTGTTAAAAGGGTTTTTAGTAGTTTTTCCTTACTCTTGCTGAGGGTTAAGGACAGAGGATGTCACACCCTGTGAGACGAATTGTAATTTGTGAATATGGGCTATACAAATAAAATTTGATCAATTGATTGATTGATAATTATGCCCTTACTTAACCATGCTTTAAACCCCATGTCATTCTTAGCCGGGCTAAAGTGTTCATTGCCCCAGATCGGTGAGAAACAGGACAACACTGGGAGATCTCTAAGATATTTATGCACTTCATGCCAGACAAAAATGGTGTTTTTCACAAAGGGATTATCTGTGTTTTTTCTTAGTTTCCTAAGGGGAGCCGAGTATAAAAAACTATCCAGCGTCAAACCCTTGGAAGACAACATCTAAATTTGTAACCAGGGCTGAGCCTCCTCTTTAGAGAACCAAAACATGGCGGCACTCAATTATGCAGACCAGTAGTACCACTGTAAGATAAGATAAGATAAGATAATCCTTTATTAGTCCCACCAATGGGGAAATTTCAAAATTTTGTAAGTTTGGTAGTTGTAACCCTCCCCTATCATAAGGCAAGTATAGAATAGAGAGTCTAAGTCATGGCTTCCTGTTGTTCCGAATAAAGTCTGAAAGCAGCTTCCTTACTTTAGAGAAAAAAGAAGGTGGAGGAGCTGATGGGATTGATTGAAAATGTATAAGAATTTAGGCAATATATTCATTTTAATTATATTTATTAGGGATGAGCGAGTACAGCATTATCTGTATCTGTATCTGTTAACCATATGAATTATCTGTATCCGTATCCGTACTCGGAGTGGGCGGGGCCTAACCCGGAAGTGGGTGTGATTTAACCCACTGTCAGCTGAAATACTCTCTGTATTAGTGATGGGAAATTCGGATCTTTTTACCGTCTCGGTTCTTTGAATCTCGTTCAGTAAAATGAACAAATCTTTTTTCGAGTCATCCGTTCATTTCGGGGGGGTGCTCCTGACGGAGGCACGGCATCAAGCGATGTGAGGAGGAAGTGAAACTTTCTGACACTGACATCGATAAGTCTGTTAGTGAGGTGAAGAGTGACTTTATGGGACAGCAGTGATGTCACTATTAAGAAAATACACTGACACTCTGCCGCTGCTGTGGATAACACAATGTGTGAATAACACAATGTGTGGATAACACACTGTGTGAGATCTGAAATCCCTGAACCCTCGCTTCCTCCTGTCCTTCCATTCGCATGCACACATAACGCAGATCCCCGCACCACTGTCACGGCAGTATTTATTTATTTAGAGCATCAGACCAATTCCCTCACATCTGTGGATCCTTGCCTACAGTCCGGGATATTATTTAGAAATTTACTTCATTTCTTATAAGTTGTTTCCTGTGCGCTCTGTGCGCTGGGTCACTCTGTGCGCTGTGCCCCGTGCGCTCTGTGCGCTGGGTCACTCAGTGCGCTCCGTGCGCTGGGTCACTCAGTGCGCTCCGTGCGCTGGGTCACTCAGTGCGCTCCGTGCGCTGGGTCACTCTGTGCGCTGTGCCCCGTGCGCTCTGTGCGCTGGGTCACTCTGTGCGCTCATTGCGCCTGATGGCACAGTCACGTTCACTGCAGTGATTTGATGAGACACGAACAGTGTTATAAGATATTATTAAAAACTATTAATGACTCGGCTCCGCAACTCCGCTGTTAAATCGAATCTGAACGTAACTTGTTTTAAGTTGTTTATATTTTTTAATAAAAAGCGCGTGTGGAACAGATAAAACTAAGTTATTGTTTTTAATGTAAATTATGAAGTGGATCAATAATCTGGCTTCAGTTCACCACCTCACGTCTGCTTCGCCATTATCCCGTCTCCAAAACGTCTGTGACTCCCTCCCAAGCACAGTCAGACAGCAAAGTGGTTTTCCTCCACGGGTTTTTAATGAAGTGGTCTCCAAATCCAACCGTGAAAACTAAGTTTACACAGTAACAAACACTTAACATATAACATTAGCAATCAAAGTATAAATAATTAAGATCAAGGTTAAATTAAATAACAAACAGATAAAATACCTCGTTGGCTGCATGCTTTGAAAAGGAATCTTATCTTCTCTTAACTCTTCTTTAAGGAACTAGGGTTAGGGTTAGGGTTAGGGCTACTACTCTGTCTCTTCTCCGTGTGCCTTCTCCGTATTTCTTCTTCGGGTTCCTTCTCAAAACAAGCAGCTCAACGGAGGCTTCAAAATAAAAGTCTTCTCTAATTACAGTGATGCTATACAAATACAAAAGTAATACATACATACGTAATAAAGTGGCAACAGTTACACTCCCACCAAATCACAAAACCTTACTGTGAGATTTCCTCATACATACTGACTATTGCAGTTAAAGTCTTTGACCTTAAAACATTACGGTACATTTGTCATTAACCATTACGTATGGAATGCAAAGATAAACATTAGACTTCTTCCATAGAATGAAGATAAACATTAGACATATTAAACTGGGTCTGCTTCAAGCAGAGTAACCAACTTATGCACAGGTCTCTCCAAGAAAACTGTCTTAGTAGTGGATTTACCCTTTTCATTAAATGTGGTGTCACTAACTAACAATCTGACCTTTCTCACCCTATCATCTGACCCTGGATAAACTGCTGTTATTCTGGCCAGCTTCCATTCATTACGTGGGGCTTGATCATCCTTTAAAAGCACAATGTCGTTTACTTTTAGGTTTCTTCTGTTCTTCTGCCACTTTTGTCTTGGTTGTAAACTCAAAAGATATTCCTTTTTCCATCGAATCCAAAATTCATTGGCTAGATATTGAACTCGACGCCACCTCTTTTGAAGATAAAGATCTTCCTTGATAAACTGTCCAGGTGGGGGAAGAATGATGGTGGACTTCATTGTAAGAATATGATTTGGAGTCAAAGGTTCAGGTGAGGATGGGTCATTCAAGTGTTCAACGGTAAGTGGTCTGCTATTAATGATCGCCATCACTTCATATAGAAAAGTTCTGAGAGATGAGCTATCAAGTCTTTGTGCTGACTGGTCAAGAATGGCAGTGAGAACACTTCTTACAGTTCTAATTTGCCTCTCCCAGACGCCACCCATATGACTTGCCGCTGGAGGATTCATCAGAAATTCACATCCTAGAGCCTTTACTCTGTCATCATCAATTCCTTTCATGAGTTCTGCAAACTCTCTTCTTGCACCAATGAAATTGGTTCCTTGGTCACTTCGAAGTTGACGAACATTTCCTCTTATAGCAATGAATGCTCTTAAGGCATTTATGAACGCATCAGTCGTCATGTCTTATTTTTCTGATCGCTCCCAATTCGTGCAAATTAATGATGAGACATCTGTGCGCACCAAAGTTAACCATGGTGTTCCACAGGGCTCTGTGCTCGGCCCAATTTTATTCTCATTATATATGCTTCCACTAGGAAACATTATCAGGACACACTCAGTAAATTTCCACTGCTATGCGGATGACACCCAGTTATACTTGTCAATAAAACCTGAACAAAGTAATCAATTAACTAAACTTCGAGCATGTCTCAAGGACATAAAAACCTGGATGACCCGCAATTTTCTCTTATTAAACTCAGACAAAACAGAGGTTATAATACTTGGCCCCAAACACCTTAGAGATAAATTATCTAATGATATAGCTGCACTAGACGACATTGCCCTTGCTTCCAACGAAACAGTCAGGAACTTGGGAGTGATCTTCGATCCTGATTTATCTTTTAATAGTCACTTAAAACAAATTTCTCGGACTGCCTTTTTCCACTTGCGTAATATTTCAAAAATCAGGCATGTCCTTTCGCAAAAAGATGCAGAAAAACTAGTCCACGCCTTCGTTACATCGAGACTGGACTATTGTAACTCATTATTATCAGGCTCCAGCAGTAAGTCGTTAAAGACTCTACAGCTTGTCCAAAATGCCGCAGCACGTGTCCTGACAAGAACAAAGAAAAGAGAGCACATTTCTCCAGTATTAGCTTCGCTACACTGGCTTCCAGTTAAATCTAGAATAGAATTTAAAATTCTCCTCCTCACCTTCAAGGCCCTTAATAATATAGCGCCTTTTTACCTTAAAGAGCTGTTAGTACCTTATAAACCCTCTAGAGCACTCCGCTCCCAGAATTCAGGCTTACTTGTCGTCCCTAAAGTCTCTAAAAGTAGAGTAGGAGCCAGAGCTTTTAGCCATCAAGCCCCTCACTTGTGGAATAATCTACCAATTTCAGTTCGGGAGGCAGACACCATCTGTTTGTTTAAGAGTAGACTCAAAACCTTTCTTTTTGATAAAGCTTATAGTTAGAGTTAATTAGTGAGGCAGAACGTAACTTGCTCTATTTAATGACATATGACACACGGAGCTTATTTTTCCAGCTTCTCCTTCCTCTTCTCCATCCCTAACTTCCCCGGGGTCCCTTTGCTTTAACACCCGCAGATCCAGGGCCTCTGTGGCCGCACCATGGATTGCTGTTTGTGGATCGCGCATCGGGGGTCGCAGTGGTGGACCCAGTGTGGCGGATTCTGTGTCGTGTCGGCTGATCGTGGTGCTGGTGGCGGGCCCTGTGTCGCGTTGGCACTGGGTAAAGGAGGTGGACCAGGGCCGCGGCGATGGCTCGTGGTGGGTCCTGGTGGGCGGCGGTGGACGGTGACTGAGGACTGGAGTGGCCTCTGGTCTGGATGGTGGATCGTGGTCCTGCTGGTTGCTGACCATGGACTGTGATTGCAGCGGGACTGCATCAATGCCGCTAAAGACTTTAATGATGAATGTTTTTACACGTGGCATCTATTGCACTTCTGTCCGTCCTGGGAGAGGGATCCCTCACATGTGGCTCTCTCTGAGGTTTCTACTTACTTTTACCTGTTAAAATGGTTTTTAGTAGTTTTTCCTCACTCTTGCTGAGGGTTAAGGACAGAGGATGCCACACCCTGTTAAAGCCCTATGAGATGAATGTAATTTGTGAATATGGGCTATACAAATAAAATTTGATTGATTGATGACGTCATCAAGCATCTCTATGTGTATAGCTCTCGAACATAGACAGGTAAGTAAAAGTCCATACCTTTTAATGTCTTTTCTTCCTTCTTTAACATGGATTGGACCAAAGCAGTCGATGCCAGTGTAGGTGAACGGAGGACTTGTTTCCATTCTATCTTCAGGTAAGTTACCCATTTTCTGATTTTCAGTACATCTTCTGTACTTTCGACACTTGACACATTTGAAGATGTTTGACGACACTGCATTGCTGCATCCAAGGATCCACAATCCATTAGCTCGCAGTTCGTTAACAGTCATTCCACGTCCCTGATGATGAACTCTTTCATGGAAGTGCTTGATAATTAAGTCTGATATGTGACTGTTTCTTGGAAGTATTGCTGGATGCTTCACATATGGGTGTAACGTGGCTTGACTTAAACGTCCTCCCACTCTTACGATCCCTTCTTCATCCAAAAATGGACATAACTTGTACAACTTGCTGTGCTTTGTCACTTTCTTCACTTTCAAGCTCTTTATCTCATCTGGGAACGCTTCTTCTTGAACTAACTTAATGATAGCAATTTCTGCTTCTTTCCTTTCTTCTAGGCTTGTACTTTCATTAGTTCTTTGCTTGTCAGCTTTGTGTTCTTTAACTCGTCGTTTCAGTCTGGCAACTGCTTGTAGTACCCTTGACCAGTCAGAAAACTTCTCAAGGTGGTCTAAAAATGATCTGTTTTCCCTTGCCTTGGTACTCAACACAAGAGCCTTGCGGAGCTCAGGATCATCTTCCTTAACTTCTTCCACCTTGCGCGCTCTGTCAGGTAGGTCCTTTTGCCAAAGAAACTTCGGTCCGCTGAACCAATTGGAGGTCTTGAGTTGCTCTGCAGTCAATCCTCGGGACGCATGGTCTGCCGGATTATCCTCAGATGCAACGTGGAACCATTGTTCAGGCTTCGTACTTGACTTGATTCTTTGTATGCGGTTGGCTACAAACACTTGAAATCTTCTTGCATCATTGTTTATGTAGCCGAGGACGACTGTAGAGTCCGTCCAAAAGTATTCTTGCAGGTCTTGGATTTCCAATTCACTGCGGAGCATGTCACTGGTGCGGACTGCAACTACTGCTGCACTGAGCTCCAGTCTTGGTATTGTTGTCACTTTGGTTGGTGAGACTCTTGATTTTCCCATTAATAGAGAGCAATGTACATCGTTGGACTCTTGCATCGGAAAAATGATGAAGTTCATGACTCTTAATGTTACCAAAACTTGAAGGTAAGTAGCATCTTTTGATTTCCATTTCAGCTAGATTGGGTAGGTCTCTGATCCAGGACTCCCACTGGGGCTTTAGGTTTACTGGAATTTCATCATCCCAGCCAATCTTTTCTCTGCACATTTGTTGAAGAATTTGTTTCCAATAAGGACAAAAGGTGCCATGAATCCCAATGGATCATACACCGAGGCTACTGTAGAGAGCACACCTCTTCTGGTCAGTGGATTGGACTTTACTTGAACTCTGAATCTGAATGAATCAGAAGTGATGCACCATTCAACTCCAAGCACTCTCTCCATATGAGGTAAGCTCAAGGCCATGTCTTGCTCTTTAATTGTGGCACGTTCTTCTTCTGGGATGGATGCCATCACATTCTCGTTATTGGAGACAAACTTATGGAGTCTTAGCTTGCCAGCGAAGCAAAGTTCTCTTGATTCCTTGACGAGCTGGATGGCTTCCCTCTCAGTATGAACACTTGCCAGCCCATCATCTACGTAGAAATTTCTTTGTATGAAGTGGATCGTGTCTTCACTGTACAGACCCTGCCCTTGTGCCGCCAGATGTTTCAGGCCAAAGTTGGCACAGCCGGGAGACGAAGCCGCTCCAAACAGGTGGACTTTCATTCTGTAGGTTGAGGGTGCGGTTTCCAGATTGCCATACTCCCACCATAGGAATCGTAAATAATCCTGGTCTTCTTTTTTCACATGAAACTGATGAAACATCCTTTCAACGTCACACATCACTGCGATGGAGCCTTTTCGGAATCTGCACAGGACACCCACTAACAGGTTTGTCAGGTCCGGTCCGGTGAGTAGATGATCGTTAAGAGATGTTTCTTGAAATTTAGCAGAACAGTCAAATACCACACAAATTTTCCCTGGTTTTTGCGGATGATAAACTCCATGGTGTGGAATATACCAAGCAGGGCTGTGGTCAATTTCCTCTTCAGGGACTTTCTCTGCATCGCCACGTGAAATTATGTCGTTCATGAAGTTCACGTAATCCTTGTAGTATGCTCCATTCTTTTTTAGCCTCCTTTGAAGACAATTAAGATGATGTGTTGCACATATCTTGTTGTTCGGTAGTTTTGGTCTTTCTTGTTTGAACGGTAATGGCATTTCGTAGTGCCCATCATCCTTTTGTGTGATGTTTTGTCTTATCTTTGACAGGAACTTTAGATCATCTTGAGACACAGGATCCTCTTCTCCAGCTCTTTCTGAGAAGTCGGACTCAAGGACCTTAAGGATGTCTGAGGGGGTGATTTCTTTGACTTTGGTTCTATTCACATAGTGTACTTCAGTTTTCAGACTGACTGAGGGGTTAACTCCTGGTGTCACTTGCCTCACTACTATGCGATGGCTGATTCCGATGGCATCTCCATAATCTACACAGGCATTCCCATGGCCGACAATGCTCCACCCAAGGTCTGTGCGCTGTGCATAGGGTTCATTTTCTTTACCAGACACAACTTCTCGTGGGAGTAAGGCTTGCGAGCAGTTGTACCCAATGAGCAGACCTACTTCACAGTCTTGTAAAGGTGCTACATTATCTTGGAGGTGTTCTAGATGAGACCAAGCTTTGGCAGTTTTAGCTGTTGGAATGTGAGTTCTGTTGGTGGGAATAAAGTCACGTGTGTAGGTTGGTGGTAAATGGACCTTCTTGTTGGAGTAAAAGCCATGGACTTGAAGGTTGTTTACTCTCTGAGAACTTACCAGTGTTGTTCTTGAAGTCATAGTAGAGAGTTTTAACTTGACTTGCTCTTTGTCGGCCTCCAAAGCATTAACTACTTCACTGAGAACAAAGGTTGTGTCACTTTGTGAATCTAAGAGAGCATATGTAAGTACTTCTTTTGATGGTTGAGCGCCAGATGACAGCCAGACAGGGATTATTGCAGATGTTTGTTGATTAGTTTCCTCAAGGATTACTCTATTTGAAGTAGCTACTGCAATTGTTTCACGTTGTGTTGCTTGGGGCCTTTCCCTACTCCATTCCTGCCTTGTAGTTGACCTGTCTTGACTTGGACTTTGTGTAACTTGTGGTGCTCTTTGTTGGCCTTTGTCTCTTTCTTCATGAAGACAAGTAGGATGGAGCCTGTTGCATGTGTCGCAAATGCTCCTTTTGTTGCAACTCTTTGAGAGGTGACCGGGCCTAAGGCTCAGCTTGGACAAACTTGACTCTATCTGAGACGGCTTTTTCCACAAACTTCCTGCATCTGAGCAAAGTGTGCCCAGTCTTCTTACAGAAAGTGCAGGTTTTCACACTGTCTTCATTGGAGCTTGTAGTCAGTGTCTTTGCGTTAACACTTTGATATCTTTGTATCTCACATAGCACTTTAGCACATAGCACTCTAGAAATAAGCACTCTAGCACATAGCACTTTATCCATAAGTTCTAGTGCAATAAAAAACTTGCACTAGATACCCATACTGTCGATTTCTATGTAATACAGCAAGGTGCAGTTTAAGTCTATCAAGCCCCATGTTCTCGATGTTGAAATGTTGGTTGTCTGATTGTGTTTGTGTTTGTGGTTGTGTTTTTGTTCTGTTGTACTCTTGTGTATGTTAAGAAAGCAATGATGCACTGTGCCCAAGACAAATTTCCCCACGGGGACAATAAAGTTGAACCTTGAACCTTGAACCTTGATGCAGTCCCGCTGCAATCACAGTCCATGGTCAGCAACCAGCAGGACCACGATCCACCATCCAGACCAGAGGCCACTCCAGTCACCGTCCACCGCCGCCCACCAGGACCCACCACGAGCCATCGCCACGGCCCTGGTCCACCTCCTTTACCCAGTGCCAACGCGACACAGGGTCCGCCACCAGCACCACGATCAGCCCACACGACACAGAATCCGCCACACTGGGTCCACCACTGCGACCCCCGATGCGCGATCCACAAACAGCAATCCATGGTGCGGCCACAGAGGCCCTGGATCTGCGGGTGTTAAAGCAAAGGGACCCCGGGGAAGTGGGGGGGGTTAGGGATGGAGAAGAGGAAGGAGAAGCTGGAAAAAGAAGCTCCGTGTGTCATATGTCATTAAATAGAGCAAGTTACGTTCTGCCTCACTAATTAACTCTAACTATAAGCTTTATCAAAAAGAAAGGTTTTGAGCCTACTCTTAAACAAACAGATGGTGTCTGCCTCCCGAACTGAAATTGGTAGATTATTCCACAAGTGAGGGGCTTGATGGCTAAAAGCTCTGGCTCCTACTCTACTTTTAGAGACTTTAGGGACGACAAGTAAGCCTGAATTCTGGGAGCGGAGTGCTCTAGAGGGTTTATAAGGTACTAACAGCTCTTTAAGGTAAAAAGGCGCTATATTATTAAGGGCCTTGAAGGTGAGGAGGAGAATTTTAAATTCTATTCTAGATTTAACTGGAAGCCAGTGTAGCGAAGCTAATACTGGAGAAATGTGCTCTCTTTTCTTTGTTCTTGTCAGGACACGTGCTGCGGCATTTTGGACAAGCTGTAGAGTCTTTAACGACTTACTGCTGGAGCCTGATAATAATGAGTTACAATAGTCCAGTCTCGATGTAACGAAGGCGTGGACTAGTTTTTCTGCATCTTTTTGCGAAAGGACATGCCTGATTTTTGAAATATTACGCAAGTGGAAAAAGGCAGTCCGAGAAATTTGTTTTAAGTGACTATTAAAAGATAAATCAGGATCGAAGATCACTCCCAAGTTCCTGACTGTTTCGTTGGAAGCAAGGGCAATGTCGTCTAGCGCAGCTATATCATTAGATAATTTATCTCTAAGGTGTTTGGGGCCAAGTATTATAACCTCTGTTTTGTCTGAGTTTAATAAGAGAAAATTGCGGGTCATCCAGGTTTTTATGTCCTTGAGACATGCTCGAAGTTTAGTTAATTGATTACTTTGTTCAGGTTTTATTGACAAGTATAACTGGGTGTCATCCGCTATGTGCTCTTCTTCCAGTTCAGCTTTTATTTCAGCGTCCTCCTCTCCTCTCCTTATTCTTCTCTTCACCTCTTCTGCTTCTTGCTCTAAACGACGCTTTAGAGCGGCGGCCTCTTGAGCAGCACTCTTCTTTTTAACCTCTGCTTCCAGGCGCTGTATTTCCAATTGTTCTCTTTCTTGTTCTTGCAACACTTCCAGAACAGCTTGGCTTGCAGCAGCGTCGGCGGCAGCTTCTTGATGTTTCACAGAAGACATGTTTGAATGCTCTGAGGCGCCCTTTGAGATAGAGGCGAGAGTTCCGAATTCACTCGCGCTTGAGTTCCAAAGAGAGCTTGCAATCTTGGCCAATCTTGTTCTTCTCCCTCTGGCGTCTTCCCACTCAGACGTCTCGAGGCTTTGGACACGATGAAGTTGGAAATCTCTACACACCGATCCACTCTTCGACGCATGTCATAGTCCGGTGTTGTGACTCTGCGCAGCGCTTGTCTTGCATTTCTTTGCCTTTCTCTGTTAGATTACGGATCCGTTCACCGCGTCTTGGCTGAGGCACTTCCTCTGGTTGGGCTTCAGTGTCTCTAACTTGATCTTCAGCCAGCTCACTTTCACTATCCCTAACATCATCCCTTACCTGGGTTAAAGACTGACTAGGCTCTCCCATTATCAAAGGGTCTTAAATAGCTTACCCTAGCTTACATGTAAATTGTAAATAAAAGAACTCTGGAGTATAATAAATGTCTGGATGAATTGCTAAAGCGTACTCAAATCTGTATGAAGTGTGTATTTGCAGTGTTTTAATATTTAAACTGAAAATATTATCATAAGCTATGATTATCAATAGCAGTAAATGCACTTAGAAAATGTATAAATTAAATCTTGTTTCCCTTGGAACACTTATTGAGAACTTAAACATCAAATGGCAAATAGCATTCACTTAGTATAACAACAAAACACATTATATATACACATATACTATATATATTAGAAATTCAAAATGAAAAAGTATGTATCTTACAACTTTAAGCCTTTAGCTTCTTAAAACTGGCTATACAGTAAATGGCGATATTCAGATATACTTGCTAAGCAAATAAGTTACATTCATCACTCATACAACAGTACTTCATTAAGCTTACACATAAACCTTTAAGCAATCATTAGCAAAGCCCTCTTCTTAGCCCACTCTTATTAGTGCCCAAGTTCTTATGGATTTGCTTTCAAACAATTGCTCAATTAGCGTGTGTGTGTGTGTGCGTTTCAATTGTGTGAAAGTCTGTGATTTTTCACTCATCTGCACGTGCGTTCCAAGCACCGTAGCCACCAAGTTGAGATTAGCTCGCTAGCTTGAGAAGTCTTGCTGCTTCGCCCACTTGCGTCGACGAACAGTCCGAGTTTTCACTGTGACTCCCTCCCAAGCACAGTCAGACAGCAAAGTGGTTTTCCTCCACGGGTTTTTAATGAAGTGGTCTCCAAATCCAACCGTGAAAACTAAGTTTACACAGTAACAAACACATAACATATAACATTAGCAATCAAAGTATAAATAATTAAGATCAAGGTTAAATTAAATAACAAACAGATAAAATACCTCGTTGGCTGCATGCTTTGAAAAGGAATCTTATCTTCTCTTAACTCTTCTTTAAGGAACTCACGTGTGACTACTCTGTCTCTTCTCCGTGTGCCTTCTCCGTATTTCTTCTTCGGGTTCCTTCTCAAAACAAGCAGCTCAACGGAGGCTTCAAAATAAAAGTCTTCTCTAATTACAGTGATGCTATACAAATACAAAAGTAATACATACATACATAATAAAGTGGCAACAGTTACAACGTCCGTAAGCATGGGTCTAAGTTTGCTTAGAAATAAGCACATTTTCCCGTCAATTTCGTTTTTATAAATCCCAACTTTGGCGTGAGCAGTGGCGTGCGCACGTTTCAGGCCCCGTTTTGTGCGTACGCAATGGTTATAAATCCGACCCCTGATGCGGCTACGAGGACCCCCGGAGCAGGGCCACCGCTGCTCCTCCGGTACCGGAGCGACGGGGAGCCGGTCGCCACCCCCGCGATGCTGATCCACGGGCTTCACCGCCAATATCTCCGCGGAGCATGTCGGGGCGATATTATCACCGTCAGTTTGGATGATTTTAAATGGTCATTTATTTTCACACTGGCATTTAATTATCAATGCAAACAATTACGCTGCACTGAACTGTAAGTAAATGGTAAATGGATTGCAAGTAAAGTACAAAAAAGTTAAAATAACGAAACATGCAATTATTACTTGTGAACGAATATCATTCACGTCTTACTAAACCTAGTAACGCGAACGTGCCACAAAAAAAAATCTCCGACAGGCAGAGTCGCAACGCGAGTCGCTTTCTACCAGCACCACGTCTGAACGAACCCACGTTTAACAGAACTCATCTCATCTCATCATCTCATTTTCGTCCGCTTATCCGGGGTCGGGTCGCGGGGGGAGCAGCTCAAGCAGGGGGCCCCAGACTTCCCTTTCCCGGGCCACATTGACCAACTCTGACGGGGGGATCCCGAGGCGTTCCCAGACGCTCCTCCCCACTGGACGTGCCTGAAACACCTCCCAAGGAAGGCGCCCAGTGGGCATCCTTACCAGATGCCCGAACCACCTCAGCTGACTCCTTTCTAAGTAAAGGAGCAGCGGCTCTAATCCGAGTTCCTCACGGATGGCTGAGCTTCTCACCCTATCCCTAAGGGAGACGCCAGCCACCCTTCTGAGAAAACTCATCTCGGCCGCTTGTACCCGCGATCTCGTCCTTTCGGTCATCACCCAGCCCTCATGACCATAGGTGAGGATAGGAACGAAGATCGACCGGTAGATCGAGAGCTTTGCCTTGCGGCTCAGCTCTCTTTTCGTTACAACGGTGCGGTAAAGCGAACGCAATACCGCCCCCGCTGCTCCGATTCTCCGGCCAATCTCACGCTCCATAGTACCCTCACTCGCGAACAAGACCCCGAGGTACTTGAACTCCTTCACTTGGGCTAAGGACTCATTTCCTACCCGGAGTAAGCAATCCATCGGTTTCCTGCTAAGAGTCATGGCCTCAGATTTAGCGGTGCTGATCCTCATCCCAGCCGCTTCACACTCGGCCGCCAGCCGATCCAGTTGAAGGTCACAGGCCGATGATCCAATGAGGACCACATCATCTGCAAAAAGCAGTGACGAGATCCTCAGACCACCGAACTGCAACCCCTCCCCACCACGACTACGCCTCGATATCCTGTCCATGTATATCACAAACAGGATTGGTGACAAGGCGCAGCCCTGGCGGAGACCAGCACCCACTGAGAAAGAAACTGACTGGCTGCCGAGGACGCGAACACAGCTCTCGCTTTGGGAGTACAGGGATTGGATGGCCCTGAGGATAGACCCCCTTACCCCATACTCCCGCAGCACCTCCCACAGTTTCTCCCGGGGGACCCGGTCATACGCCTTCTCCAGATCCACAAAACACATGTAGACCGGATGGGCATACTCCCAGGCCCCCTCCAGGATCCTTGCGAGAGTGAAGAGCTGGTCCGTAGTTCCATGTCCGGGGCGAAAACCGCATTGTTCCTCTTCAATCTGAGGTTTGACGATCGGCCGAACCCTCCTTTCCAGCACCTTGGAGTAGACTTTACCAGGGAGGCTGAGAAGTGTGATACCCCGGTAATTGGAACACACTCTCTGGTCCCCCTTTTTAAACAGGGGAACCACCACCCCGGTTTGCCACTCCTTTGGCACTGTACCCGACTCCCACGCGATGTTGAATAGGCGTGTCAACCATGACAGCCCCTCAACACCCAGAGCCTTTAGCATTTCTGGCTGGATCTCATCAATCCCTGGGGCTTTGCCACTGCGGAGATGTTTGACTACCTCAGTGACCTCCACCAGGGAAATTGACGACGTTTCGTTTAACAGAACTCTACTGGTTAATAAGTAAGAACAAACTGAAATAAAAACAAACTTCAAGCTGAATAAACCCTAAACGTTAACGGAAAAGACCCGCGAACCTGAGTGACTGAGAGACAGAGAGCTGTTCTGTGAGTGAGTGAGCAGAGCGGTGTGTGAAGGGGAGGAGCGCTGTGACGCTGTGTGAGGATTTTCTTCAGTCCGAGCACAGATATTGACTCGTAGAACTCGTATAATACTCGTGCTCGGCAAAAGTGCTTTATCCGTACCGGATACTCGTTTCAGCCGAGTAACCGGCTCATCTCTAATATTTATTCTTCCTAGTATAGACAGAGGCAAAGTAGTCCATCTTTGGATATCTTCTGACAGATTAGCTAACATGGGCTCATAGTTAGTTGCACTAAGGGTGTTTATCTTAGGGGATATTCTAATACCCAGATATTTAAAACCGTCTCTAAAGCATTTACAAATGGGTGAGAAACCGTTGGATGCATTCTCTCCTGGTCGTTTAGGAACATAATAGAGGATTCATGTTTGTTCACCTTAAAACCAGAGAAGCTACCAAACTGGCTGATCAGCTCTAAGAGGGATGGTATTTATTTAACTTGATCTGATAGAAATACAATGGTGTCATCTGCATACAATGCGATACGATGTTCCAGATCTCCTGTCTTAATACCACAAATTGAAGGGTGTGATATTATTGCTCTTGCTAGTGGTTCCATTGCTATAACAAAAAATAAAGGTGAAATTGGTGAGCCTTGTCTCGTGCCTCGCAAGAGTTTAAACGGTTGTGAAATCAAAATTATTTGTAGATACTACTGTAGATGAATCAACAAACAGAATTTCAACCCATCTACTAAAGTAATCACCAAACCCAAAACGCCTAAGCACCTCTAGGAGAAAGGGCCATTCGACTCTGTCAAATGCCTTCTCCGCGTCAAGTGAAAGGATTGCAGTATCAGGGGCCCCCTCCCATACGTGAACTATGTTGAGAACTCTCCTCACATTGTGGAACCCCTGACGATTTTTAACAAAGCCATTTTGGTCTGTGTGTATCATGGGAGGTAGGGCGGTCTCCAGTCTCATAGCCAAGGCTTTAGCAATGATCTTTGCATCAGATTTAAAAGTGAGATTGGAAAAAAGTAGAAACATCAGGAAGAGCCGCATGTGAGGGATCCCTCTTCCAGGATGGACAGAAGTGCAATGGATGCCACGAGCAATGTATATATTGTAAGGCCATCTTGTCGATTTTTAGTCTGTGATCAGCTGCCACCATGATGGGGTGCCGCTATAATCCTCAATCCGTTGACATGGTCCATGATCAGTTGAGGTCGGGATCCGGATGAGATGAATATCCTCAGACTGGAGGAGAATGGGGTGGCAGAGGAGTTGCACGAGTCGCTGAATGATGGGTGACTGAGGAAGAGAGGAGAAGGGATTTTTAAAGTTTGGCAGCTGCTGAATGACTGGCTGACAGAGACCGCGCCCGACCTGATTGGAGCCCCTCAAGGTTGTGTGCTCTCTCCTCTCCTCTTCTCCCTCTACACCAACAACTGCACCTTCAGCTATCCCTCTGTCAAACTCCTGAAGTTTGCGGATGACACCACCCTTATTGGATTAATTTCAAATGGGGACGAGGCCGCTTACAGAGAGGAGGTTGAAAGCCTGGCTTCCTGGTGCAGCCAGAACCACCTGGAGCTGAACGCTTCAAAAACTGTAGAGATGGTGGCAGATTTCAGGAGGAGCCCAGCCCAAGCAGCTCCCCTCACCATGTGCAACTCCCCAGTTAAAACAGTGGAGTCATTCAGATTCCTGGGGACGATCATTGCACAGGACCTGAGATGGGCGGAGAACATCACCTCCATCATCAAGAAGGCCCAGCAGAGGATGTTCTTCCTGCGGCAACTGAGTAAATTCAGCATGCCGCGGAAAGTGATGGTTGAGTTCTACACAGCCATCATTGAGTCCATCCTCACCTCATCCATCACCGTCTGGTTCTCTGCCTCCACTGCCAAGGACAAGGGCAGACTGCAGCGGATTATTCGGTCAGCTGAGAAGGTCATCGGCTGTGACCTGCCGGCTCTCCTAGACCTGTTCCACTCCAGGACCAGTAAGAGAGCAGGCAAGATCATCGCTGATCCTTCCCATCCCGGTCACCACCTGTTCCAGAGACTCCCGTCCGGAAAAAGGTTCCGGGCCATCAGGACTAAAACCTCGTGTCACCTGAACAGTTTTTTCCCCATGGCAGTGGGGCTCAAAAACAAGCCCCCTGCACCACACTGACTCTTCATCACACTGACTCTGCTGACCCCCGACACCCCCGACCCACCCTCGCACATAATTTATAACTCTATATTACTGGCACTATAAACAATCTCTGCACCTTAAAACTGCACGTTACTCTTTTACTGAATATATTTTTGTTTTGTTTTTTATATATATACTGTTGCTTATATTGTTCGATGTTGTATATATTGTTCGATATTGTTGTCTTTTATGTTGCTGTTTTTATATTGTTGTTTATATCGTTCGATATTGTTGTCTTTTATGTTGTTGTTTTTTATATTGTTGTTTGTAAAGTGCACCAACCACACCAAGTCAATTTCCTGTATGTGCAAATATACATGGCAATAAAAATAATTCTGATTCTGATTCTGATATTGAGGTTCACCCACAATCAGCTGATCACTGTGCAGGTAAGGACCTCCATTGGGCGCTCCTGATATTAGGAACGCCCACGATCAGCTGATCGTCTGCTGGTTTAAGTCTTCCTTCCTGAACTTGCGCTGAGCTTCATTAGATTAGTCTCTTGGATAAAAGCAATAGATGAATCAAGCTGCTTAAGCCTAGTAATAACCTGTTTCAACTTAGTCACTTTAACCATCCCCCTTACATTCCACGAAGTGAATTTTAGATTTTAGTTTGTAGTCATCTTAAACTGATGATAAACCAGTTTGTCCAGAAATTGTCTGTTCTATATTGTAACAAACCTGTTACTTCGCCGTGTGAGAAACAGTGTGCCATTGTACAATGATGTATTGTAAAAAAATAAATAAAAAAAAACATAGATATACAGGAAAAATAAATACCTTCTGCCTTACACAAACCCCTTCAGCCGTCATCACGAACAGGACAGCCTCACGAGATGAACTCACGTGTTTGTCCATTGAGCGTCATACGAAGCTTGGCTGGGTACACTACTCCATAGTGAATGTTCAGTGATCTCAGTCGTTGCTTTACACCGTCGAAAAGCCTCCTCTGCCGGTGCAGCTCCGCCGATAAGCCCGGGAAGAACATGACTTCTTGTCCTCCACAAAGAACCTTGGCCCTGGCTGCTCGCATAACTCCGACTGCATCTTGAAAGTTCAGAAATTTCATAATAAGGACTCTCGGGGAAGAGGTTCGATCAGATTGTGTCCGACCGGGGAGTCTGAGTGCTCTCTCGATGACCGGTGCTATAGGAAAGGCTGCAGGTCCCAGTGCTTCAGGTAGCCACTTCTCGAGGAAAGCAACTGTGTCATTATTTTCCACTTTTTCGGGCAGGTTAACCAGCCTGAGGTTGGCTCTGCGTGAGCGGATGTCATTTCTTATCAAGTCAAGCTTTTGAATGACATCAAAGTTATGAACCATATCAGCAGCCGCTACTTCTGACCGGAGGGTAGCGATAGGGCTCGTGTTACCTGTTGAGCCAGCAGGGCTTCTAGCTATGTTGCTAGCCTGACTGCTAGCATCCACCTTGTCGTCCTCCTTGGTTGGAGAAAGGTTCGCTTTAGCGGCGTTCTTTGCCTTTTCGTCTGCATATTAGCGAGAGGTGTATCAAACGATTGGTGTTCATGTCCGTAATCTTAAAGGATAATGTCCAGGAGTTTAATCGAAAATTCCAGCTCATACAAAACACGTGCCTAGTTCGCTGCCATAACCAACCCCCTCCGTCATCTTTTGGACATAGCAGTCTTCTAAGTTTAACTCTGGGTGGTTTGCTTTGCCATATAAATTTGGTAAACCTTTTGTCCAGTGCAGTAAAACATCGCAGGAACATCTATATATCTAAATCCCTGTGACCAATGAGCATTAAGCCTTCCTGTTATAGGCCATTGTCCAACTAACATCATTGCCTCTGATTTTGATTGGTTGATCTGATAGCCAGAGAGCTCTCCATACTCTTCAAAAGTGTCCATCAACACAGGAACAGATTTGACTGGATCATTTATGTAGGTCAGGATATCATCTGCATAAAGAGTTATCTTAGGATCTCTATTCCACATGTCCTTTATACCATTTATTTCCTTATTCTGTCTTATAGCTGCTGCCAAGGGTTCAATATTTATAGCAAAGAGCAAGGGACTGAGGCAGTCTCCCTGTCTCACCCCCCTCTGCAGATTGAAGAACTCAGAATAGCATTCGTTCACTCTGACACGCGACTTTGGGTATTTGTATATGACCCTGACCCAGTTTACAAACTCTGGGTGAAATCCCATTGCAGATAGTGTTTTTTACCAGAAGTCCTAGTTCACTGTATCAAATGCTTTCTGTGCGTCAAAACTTATGAGCATTGATGTCTGCTTATATTTCTTAGCACAGGTAATAAAGTTTAGGGTTCTTCTTATATTATCAGCACCCTGTCTGCTGGGAATGAATCCTGTTTGATCCGGGTTAATCAGCGTTGTAATATAATAATTTCTGGTCATTACATATCAAGCTAATGGGTATAGAATAATGGGTATAGAATTTTCCAGAGAATCCATCCACTCCTGGGGATTTTTTTTTGTCATTCTTTTATTGCATCCCTTATTTCTATTCTATGGAGAGGTGGTGGTCTAGTGGCAGAAACTTGGACTATGGGCAGAGAAGGTCTCTGGTTCGTCTCTGGTTCGATTCCACGGAAAGACAACAAAAAGACGAACCTGGATTGATCTGCCCAAAAATCCAAGAGTCTCTCTAGACCCTGTCTAGTGCCCCTGAGCAAGGCACCTTACTCCTCCAACATCTGCTCCCCGAGCGCTGTACATAGTCGCTCACTGCTCTGTGTGTCCCGCACACAGATGGGTCAAAAGCAGAGATTACATTTCCCTACCTGCATGTGTGTGGGATAAATAAAATGCATCTGCATCTACTTATTCCTGAAATTGGTGTTACCATGTTTAATGATACTTCTTCTGACAATTCTGGGAGATTTAAATTAGCTAGGAAGGTTTTAGAATTATCTGTTATTGTTTATGATTTGGGTTCTTTGTAAAAAAATGTTGGTAAAATGATGCAAATGCATCTGCCACCTATTTGGGATAAGATACTGCTCCGGCAAATGTTGGATGAACTACCATAGAGACAGTTCGGTTGACCTGAGCTTTGCGAAATTGGAAATTGGAAAGCTAGGAGGCTGTTACCCATCTCATAATATTTCTGTCTGGAGAATTGAGAGCTCCTTCCGCTTTGTATGATAAAAGCTTATCCAAGGATTTCCTTGCCTCCTTAAGTTCTGTGGCATTAATACTTGATCTATTATTCTTGTGTTGTATTTCTAGAAGCTTTATCTTGTTTTCTAGGCTCGACTGTACCTCTAGTCGCTTTCTCTTCAGTTGTGATGATAACTGTATGATTCTCCCTCTTATAACTGCTTTTGCTCACTCCCATAAGATTGACGGGTTAACTTCTCCGTTATCATTTGTCTTTTAATTGTTGTCTCAAATCCTCCACTATTTCTGTCTTGTTCAGTAGAGATACATTCAACCTCCAATATCTGAAGAAAGAGTACATGCCCAAGTCTATCTTCAGTATGATTGGGGCATGATCACTCAGAGTTATAGGTTCAATGTGACATTCTATTACTTTATTCATGTATTGTTGAGGAAGACAGAAGAAGTCAATCCTTGAATAACTGTTGTGTAGATTAGAGAAAAAAATGAAATCTTTCCTTTTAGGGTTTTTAGTTCTCCATGGGTCCACAAGTCCCAGTTTAGAGATGGAATTATTCAGTGTATGTGTTTTTGGACTTTGGGGTCCTTTTTCTATTGGATTCCTGTCCTTTTCCCCTTTTTTCACTGATTTGAAGTCCCCTCCAATTACTAGCATACCTTTTGAATTGAAATGATGTTCGCAAGATCTCCAACACTTCCAACCACCATGAAATATCTTCCTGATTTATCCTGCACCACGTTCTCTATACTAAAGGCCAGAGTTTATTAATTAAAATCACCACCCCACTGTTTTCCCATTTGAGGCACTATACACTAAATTTACCCATTCCCTCTTTCATTTTTTTGTTCTTCCTCGGATAAGTGGGTTTCTTGTAGTAGAGCAACTGAACATTGCATTTTCTTTAACTGATTGAATATTTGTTTTCCTTTTTATAGGATGGTTTAGTCCATGGACATTATAACTCACTATGGTCAATTTATCAATGTGGATAGTAGTAACCCTTCATTTTTGTCTTTAAAAATTATCATATATTTTCAAGAGATGTACCCGTACTAAAAAAAAACGTATGTGACTGCACAATTATGAAATTTACATGTAGCATCCACCATTGTGGAAAACAACAAAACACAATCAAAACAAGGAAGAAGCAGACTTCAACAAACCCAACTGATCTAACAAACATAAAATCAGTCTCAACAAGGACAGAGAGTTGTGACATGTCTCTCCGGGGGTGTGCACACAGTGTGACTAGGCTAACTTCAAATCCGACACCTTTGCTATAGCCCGTAGTGTTCGCCAACGTGGAACCTTAAGAAAAAAATAAGTTAACATTGATCTGCACTGGTCATCATGTTCGCTCTGTGTGATGTTGAAGTCCGTAAAAGTTCCGCCCAGAGCGTCTCCCGTTCATCCAGGTGCACATGGATACCGATCCCAGCAAGTGTTTGTGCCGCATCTGACAGTGTCATGAAGGTCTTAGCTCCGGATCTCAGGTCAATTTTCAGCTTGGCAGGGAACGGCGATTGAGCTGTTATGTTTGTTGTGCAATAGTAGGAGATATGACGTTGGCTAATTATTAATAATCATGAAATATGATTATTAAAATAATAAAGATTATTTATCTTAAATAATAAACAATTATTAAGCTATCAAATAAGAATAGTAATATAATTAATTAGAAATGATAGTTTACTCATTAAGAATAGTTAAATAATGAATGAAAACAATAAAATTATTAAAAAAAATAATACAATCTGTAATTCTTACTTATCGTCGCGGGGAACCACCCTGGTTACAGGGACCAAGAGGTCAATCTATAATTATCAGTCTCAATTGATAAAAGTTAAATTAATAATCTCAACAGTTAATATAAATGATTATATAATAAACAACGAAGGGTTTTAAGTTCGAGCACAGGCTATAGTAATCCAGCTGTATTCACATACAAATGCACAAATAATCACAGAATCCAGATACTTTAAGTATAAAAGGATTTATTAAAAAAGGGGAAATAAAGTTAATGTTATTCAATGATTCCTCATTTAACAAACTCCAATATTTCAAAGATGACAACAGCAGCAACAGAACTTATCACAATTAGAAACACACATGTTATACTGAGTATCTCTGTGTGTGGTCGTGTGTGTGTCTGCCTGTGTGTCTAGGTCTGTGTGTGTGTGTGTGTGTGTGTGTGTGTGTGTGTGTCTGTGTAACAAAGAGAAAGGGGAGTGGCTATGGCGTTATGAAGAAGTCACATGGTGACGTCCTCTGACCGAATTCAAGGTGAGGTTACATTCACGTAATTTCAAGATGGAGGTTACTTAAGTGAAACCACGTTGCAAAAGCAAGATGGCTGCCGGTCACAGGCTTTAAACACAGGAATTTTCAGACAAAGACATTTCTTATCTCATGGGTTTGGCGCGGAATGGTGGCGAGATGTATTAGGGCTCTTCAAGTCTAGATTTATCCATGTAACATGAAATATGTGAAGGGAGGTCAGGACGTGTGTAAAATCAGGTTTAAGAGAAAGGAGAGAGAGAGAGAGAAAGATTGGGAGAGAGATCAGAGAACATCGTCAGAGACTAGGTTCCAGAAACTTTACCACTCGGTGCCCAAATTGGAATTGTGCACTGAGCTTTTTATCAGTAAAATCTCTGCAAGCCCAGTCGGACGTTAACAGTGCTGCCGGAGGCTCTCCGTCACGGCGCGAGGCACTTTAGAACATCCAAAACAGTAAATAATGAAACCGTGGTCTTCAAACAAACATACACTCAAACAAAATGACACGCTAAGTTTTTAAACTAAACTCTGCCCAGACAATGATAAGCCTCTTACTGTGACCTTCGCGGCGTTGCGTGCGTGAGTCACTCGGATATTTCCGGAAGTCCAGTGAATGAATTGTGTTCCTTGGGATTCATGCGATCAGCCAATTCCCGGAATCAGATGAAGAAGTCGTGGCCTCTTAAGCGGTGCTCCGATGGGTCTCGTGGTTACAACGGAGTTCAGCGCGGGGCCGAATGGAAGAGCGAATCCTTCTCGTGCTCGTAGATTTAACCAGAAGCCAGTGTAGCGATGCTCATACTGGAGAAATGTGCTCTCTTTTCTTGGTTCTCGTCAGGACACTTGCTGCGGCATTTTGGACAAGCTGTAGAGTCTTTAAAGACTTACTGCTGGAGCCTGATAATAATGAATTACAACAGTCCAGTCTCGATGTAACAAAGGCGTGGACTAGTTTTTGTGCATCTTTTTGCGAAAGGACGTGTCTGATTTTTTGAGATATGACGCAAGTGGAAAAAGGCAGTCCTAGAAATTTGTTTTAAGTGACTATTAAAGGATAAATCAGGATCGAAGATCACTCCCAAGTTCCTGACTGTTTCATTGGAGGCAAGGGCAATGTCGTCTAGCGCAGCTATATCATTAGATAATGTATCTCTAAGTTGTTTGGGGCCAAGTATTATAACCTCTGTTTTATCTGAGTTTAATAAGAGAAAATTGCTGGGTTATCCATGTCCTTGAGACAGGCTCGAAGTTTAGTTAATTGATTACTTTGTTCAGGTTTTATTGACAAGCATAACTGGGTGTCATCCTCATAGCAGTGGAAATTTACAGAGTTTGTCCTGATAATGTTTCCTAGGGGAAGCATATATAATGAGAATAAAATTGGGCCGATCACAGAGCCCTGTGGAACACCATGGTTAACTTTGGTGCGCAAAGATGACTTATCATTAATTTGCATGAATTGGGAGTGATCAGAAAAATAAGATTTAAACCAGTTTAGGGAGGTTCCTTTAATGTTACTTAACTGTTTTAGTCTCTGTAATAAAATTTGATGGTTAATTGTGTCGAATGCTGCACTGAGATCTAACAGAACGAGGATACAAATCCCTGATCTGAGGCTATTAGTGACTTTTGCCAAGGCTGTTTCTGTACCATGAAGCTGCGCCATTTCCGGTAAGAGTGCCGCGTCATTTCCTGTTTAATTGCTGCTAGTGTTGGTCGCTGTCTGTGTTAGCTCCTCCGCTAAACACAGCCTTTTCTCTGTAGCACTACAGCTAAAATCAACGGTCTGTAGTTAAACACCCACACATAACAACCCATACTCTAGCGTTCTTAGTGATTCTGTGTTCTGTGTGAGCTCACCCTCGTAGCTCTATAGCAGCGATGTCTTCTCTCTCTCCCTCCACTGCTCTCTCTTGCTCCGAGTGTCTTATGTTTACTTACTCCTCTGCCTCACTTAACAGTAGTGGTACTTGTAATAAATGTAGTGTGTTGGTAGCGATGGAGGCGAGGCTTAGCGACTTAGAAGCTCGGCTCCGCAGCTTAGAAACTCCGTTAGCTGTAGTTAGCCGGCTCCCGCTAGCGTCGGAGCCACCTAGCTTAGGACGTAGCTTAGCCTCAACTAGCAGTCCCCTGACTAGTCCCGTGCAGCAGGGAGCCCAGGGCAACTGGGTGACGGTCCGGAGGGGGCATAGTGCTTGTCTCAAAAAGCCCATGATTAAAGAGCCACCAGCTCACGTTTCAAATAGATTCTCTCCACTCAGCGAGGCACCCGCTGATAAACAAACTCTAATTATTGGCGACTCGGTTCTGAGAAACGTCAGGGTAGCGACACCAGCGACCATAGTTAATTGTATCCCAGGGGCCAGAGCCGGCGACATCGCATCTAAACTTAAGTTAATGGCTAAAACTAAACGTAAATACAATAGAATTGTAATTCACGTCGGCAGCAATGACTCCCGGCTTCGTATGTCGGAGATCACTAAAGTGAATGTTGAGTTGTTGTGTGCTTTTGCTAAAACAATGTCAGACAAAGTAGTTTTCTCTGGCCCGCTCCTTAATACAACAGGTGATGACATGTTTAGCCGCATGTTGTCTTTTAACCGCTGGCTGTCGAGGTGGTGTCCTGTAAACGGTGTGGGCTTTGTAGATAATTGGCTAACTTTTTTGAGAAAACCTGGTCTTGTTATGAGAGACGGCGTTCATCCCACTTGGGATGGAGCAGCTCTCTTATCTAGGAATATTACAAAGTCTATAACATGACAACCCATAGTTGGGACCAGGAAGCAGAGCTGCAGTGCTAAACACTTCTCTGCGCTCCCTCTGGATCAGTCACACAACCCCATAGAGATTGTGTCTGTCCACCGTCCGATTAAATTATTGAAATTAAACAATAACAGAGCGGGAACGCCACACAAAAATCTAATACAAATTAAAACAACCTCTGCAACAACACAGGGAACTAAGACTTTTAAATGTGGTCTTTTAAACATTAGATCACTATCAACTAAGGCTCTTTTAGTTAATGAACTAGTCTCTGACTACAACCTAGATGTATTGTCCCTCACTGAGACGTGGCTGCATTCTGATGAATATGTCAGTCTAAATGAATCTACTCCCCCCAGTCATATAAATGCACAGGTTCCCAGAGAATTTGGGTGAGGAGGTGGAGTTGCTGCTATTTTTAACTCCAGTCTATCAATTAATCCTAAACCGAAACTCAGCTACAAATCATTTGAATGTCTGGTTCTTAGTCTTCCACACCAATCCAGGAAACACCAACAGCCAATCACATTTGCTGTAGTTTTGTGACGCTCAGTCATTTATGTGTATGGTTTTCTGTCTCGTGTTTTCTATTTCCTGTTTTATTTTGTAGCCTCACTTTCATTGTGTCTTGTTTCCAGCTTCTTGGTGTCTCACTTCCTGTCTGTGATTGTCATCTCTAATCCTCATGATTTTCACCTGTGCGTAATTGCCCCTGCCTTCCTCCTGTGTATTTAAGCCTCTGTTTTCCCTTCGTCTGGTGTCGGGTCGTACTCGTAGTTAGGTGTTTCTCTACTCGGTTCCACAAGTGGTGAGATAAGGTTTGTCTGTACCTGCTGTCTGAACCAGCTTCTCCTGTGTCCTTGTTCTCCGTGCGCTTTGTCGGCAGAACTTACCTGTAGTGATAATGTTTTGTTTTTGGCTTGTTTAAAGCCCTTTTTATATTAAAATACCTTTTTGTTGACAACCTCTGCATCCTGGGTCCATCTCCTTCACCAAACCATAACAAGTTTACCATCCTCCCAGGGCTTATACTGAATTTTTAACGGAATTCCCTGAGTTTTTATCAAACTTAGTCATAAAGAGCGATAAAATTATTATTGTTGGTGACTTTAATATCCATGTTGACAATAAGAAAGATTAGTGTAGCATTTAATTCGATACTAGACTCAATTGGTTTCAGTCAGTGTGTGCACCAACCGACTCATTGTTGTAACCACACACTTGACCTTATACTATCGTACGGTGTCGGAATTGAACATTTAACAGTCCTCCCGCACAATCCAGTTCTATCAGACCATAATTTAATAACCTTCCATTTTTCAATAAATGAATCTATGCCACCAATAAAAAACTCATTTTCTAGATGTCTACCTGATAGTGAAAATTAAATTTAAGGAAATAATTCCAATTACATTTAAACCCGTATTATCCGTAGATATAAAGAACAAATTCTTTAAAAACCCGAGCTCCATTGAGATCGACCACCTCGTCGATAGCTCTGCAGACTCATTACGATTAACATTAGATTCAATAGCGCCTCTAAAAAAGAAAAATGTCAAACATGGGCGGCTGTGGCTGAGGGGTAGAGTGGTCGTCCTCCAACCTGAAGGTCGGCGGTTCGATTCCCAGTCTGAACCATCTGCATGCCGAAGTGTCCTTGGGCAAGATGCTGAACCCCGAATGGCCCCCCCTTAGAATAACAAAGTGCTGGGATAGATGCACTGTATGAATGTGTGTGTGTGAATGGGTGAATGTGAAACTGTAATGTAAAGCGCTTTGAGTGGTCATCAAGACTAGAAAAGCGCTATATAAATGCAAATCCATTTACCAAACATGGTAAATTAGCTCCGTGGTATAATTCCCAGACAAATGAGTTAAAACAATTATCAAGAAAACTAGAAAGGAAGTGGCGCTCCAGCAACCATGTTGAAAACCTCATAGACTGGAAGAATAGTGTTAAAGAATATAAAAAGGCTCTCCACAAAGCAAGAGCCGCCTACTATTCAAAACTAATAGAAGAGAATAAAAACAACCCCAGGTTTCTCTTCAGCACTGTAGCCAGGCTGACAGAGTCACACCTCCACCGAACCCAGTATTCCTCGATCCCTAAATAGCAATACCTTTATGACCTTTTTTTATGATAAAATTCTAACCATTAGAAATAAAATCAACCATCTCCTGCCCTCAATTGGCACTAATACCCTCCCAATAACAGAAATCTCAGAAATGGCTGAGAACCCTAACCATTATTTAGACAGCTTCTCTCTGATCACTTGTGATCAGTTTACCAAAATAATCTCAGGTTCTAAACCAACAACCTGTATCTTAGATCCCATTCCTACAAAATTACTTAAAGAAATTCTGCCCCTAATTGATAGTTCGTTACTTAACACAATCAATCTGTCATTATCATCAGGTTATGTACCACAGTCTTTTAAAATAGCAGTAATCAAACCCCTTCTCAAAAAACCCACCCTAGACCCAGAGGTTTTAGCCAATTTCAGACCAATATCTAATCTCCCCTTCATGTCTAAAATCTTAGAAAAAGTGGTAGCCAATCAGCTGTGTGAGTTTCTCCAGGAAAATAATATATATGAAGACTTTCAGTCAGGGTTTAGAGCCAATCACAGCACAGAGACAGCCTTGGCAAAAGTCACTAACGACCTTTTAATAGCCTCAGATCAGGGACTTGTGTCTGTCCTCGTTCTGTTAGATCTCAGTGCAGCATTCGACACAATTGACCATCAAATTTTATTACAAAGACTCAAACAGTTAATTAATATTAATGGAACCGCCCTTAATTGGTTTAAATCTTATTTTTCTGATCGCTCCCAATTCGTGCAAATTAATGATGAGACATCTGTGCGCACCAGAGTTAACCATGGTGTTTCACAGGGCTCTGTGCTCGGCCCAATTTTATTCTCATTATATATGCTTCCACTAGGAAACATTATCAGGACACACTCGGTAAATTTCCACTGCTATGCGGATGACACCCAGTTATACTTGTCAATAAAACCTGAACAAAGTAATCAATTAACTAAACTTCGAGCATGTCTGAAGGACATAAAAACCTGGAGGACCCGCAATTTTCTCTTATTAAACTCAGACAAAACAGAGGTTATAATACTTGGCCCAAAACACCTTAGAGATAAATTATCTAACGATATAGCTGCGCTAGACTACATTGCCATTGCTTCCAACGAAACAGTCAGGAACTTGGGAGTGATCTTCGATCCTGATTTATCATTTAATAGTCACTTAAAACAAATTTCTCGGACTGCCTTTTTCCACTTGCGTAATATCTCAAAAATCAGGCATGTCCTTTCGCAAAAAGATGCAGAAAAACTAGTCCATGCCTTCGTTACATCGAGACTGGACTATTGTAACTCATTATTATCAGGCTCCAGCAGTAAGTCGTTAAATACTCTACAGCTTGTCCAAAATGCCGCAGCACGTGTCCTGACAAGAACAAAGAAAAGAGAGCACATTTCTCCAGTATTAGCTTCGCTACACTGGCTTCCAGTTAAATCTAGAATATAATTTAAAATTCTCCTTCTCCCCTTCAAGGCCCTTAATAATATAGCGCCTTTTTACCTTAAAGAGCTGTTAATACCTTATAAACCCGCTAGAGCACTCCGCTCCCAGAATTCAGGCCTACTTGTCGTCCCTAAAGTCTCTAAAAGTAGAGTAGGAGCCAAAGCTTTTAGCCATCAAGCCCCTCACTTGTGGAATAATCTACCAATTTCAGTTCGGGAGGCAGACACCATCTGTTTGTTTAAGAGTAGGCTGAAAACCTTTATTTTTGATAAAGCTTATAGTTAGAGTTAATTAGTGCGGCAGAACGTAACTTGTTCTATTTAATGACACATGACACACAGAGCTTCTTTTTCCAGCTTCTCCTTCCTCTTCTCCATCCCTATCCCCCTTCCCCGGGAATCCCTTTGCTTTATCACCCGCAGATCCAGGGCCTCTGTGGCTGCACCATGGATTGCTGTTTGTGGATCGCGCATCGGGGGTCGCAGTGGTGGACCCAGTGTGGCGGATTCTGTGTCGTGTGGGCTGATCGTGGTGCTGGTGGCGGACCCTGTGTCGCGTTGGCACTGGGTAAAGGAGGTTGACCAGGGCCGCGGCGATGGCTCGTGATGGCTCCTTGTGGGCGGCGGTGGACGGTGACTGAGTACTGGAGTGGCCTCTGGTCTGGATGCTGGATCGTGGTCCTGCTGGTTGCTGACCATGGACTGTGATTGCAGCAGGACTGCATCAATGCCGCTAAAGACTTTAATGATGAATGTTTTCTACACATGGCATCTATTGCACTTCATGGGATGGTTCTTTGTTACCCCTCAGATGCTACTTTTTCTTTTTCTGGTGACAGGTCCATTTCCAGATTTTCATTTCAGTTTCATGCTCCCCACATTTAGAAATCCTGCTTGAATAAATTATCTGAAAAAAGGAAGTTAGATGGAGAAGTACCATTTTGAAGGAGACAGGATTCCAATTGTTTTATGCCCAGGAGCAACAGTTGCCCCAGGCAGGAAGGCTAATAACACATGGTTAACAAAACATGTTATGCATTTTCCGGGTTATCCAATACAGGGGTTCTCATATTTTGGAAGCTGGGCCCCCCCAAAGCTGGTTAGAGGTAGCTGGCCGCCCGCCACCACCATGTCAAGGATAAATGGTAAATGGTTTTGTATTTATGTAGCGCTTTTCTAGTCTTGATGACTTCTCAAAGCGCTTTACAGTACAGTTTAACATTCACCAATTCACACACACATTCATATTGTGCATCTATTAGCAGCACTTTGTTATTCTATGGGGCGGCATTCAGGGTTCAGCATCTTGCCAAAGGACACTTCGGCATGCAGATGGGTCAGCCTGGGGATCGAACTGCTGACCTTCAGGTTGGAGGACGACCACTATACCCCTCAGACACAGCCGCACATTGTAACAATTTTAAAATTTTAAGAGATGTCAAAATCTCTGCTGTGAAATCTCTTGCTACAATGTCGCAAGATCAGAATATTAATTCTGACTGCTAATCAGAATTAATATTTTGATTAGCAGTCAAAATATTAATTCATGTACCTAGGACAGACACAATGTTCCTTAAAATATAACCTTTATTATATAAAATGCTTCTGATACAAATTTTTTTTTCAAAAGAGTAAAATAGACACAAACAATTTGCTGAGAGAGCAAAAACAGTGTCTAAGGAGTTTCAATAACACAGTGGCAGCCCCTAAAAAACGGGCTGCTTGGAGCCAAACACACGCATGCGCGCGCACACACACACAGATTGCTCTTATCTCTCAACAGTCAAATTATACACTGAAATCATTGTGTGTTCATCTTTGTCCTAGAGGAGGTTTTGTTCTATTATGCATATGTTCCCGCTGTTTTGGTGCAGTATCTTGAGCTGATATTTACTATGTGCAGGCTGAATATAAATACATTCAAAGCCTAAATCAAAACTTGAAACAATTAACAGTGAAGCTGAACAATTAGTTAGTAAATGGTAAAGTCTGTACAGTGACTTTGATGATTGTGGTCCAAGTCTTGCTTTTAAATGTTGCCTTTTACTTCCATCACATCAACACATCAGTTCGGTCTCCTAGTTTGAATGTTCGCATGATATAAATGATACAAATTTGTTTTAATATCTGAGAGAGTTGTGTTCAAACTACAGCAAGGGTTTCAATTGCTCTTTAAAACAAAATGGTTTATTCCCTTAAGAATCATGTTCCCTCTTCATTTATCAGATAAGAATAAGAAACAGAACAACTTCTGGTGACTGTGCAGTGGTTGTTCAGAAATCTTGCAGCAAAAATTGCAGTCAGGCCAAAGGGTATTAACTGTGCTGTCTAAAATATTCAAAAACAACTTTTCTTGCATACTTTACGCAGAGACTGGCCAGGTGTGTTGAGGTGTGTAAGTAGAAAGGGTTTGAACTTCTTGTTTTGTAGCTGGATGCATCCAGTGTCCGCTATGAGCCGAATAGCTGACAACAAGGGAAAGGCCTTGTGGTGGCGAGGAAAGAAAGCTGGCATGGGTTACCTACCCATACTGGCGGGATCCAATATGACTTGGTATTCGGAGACACACACTGATGGCTACGAAAGCAACTAAACGAAAAATACTCCCAGAGTCAATGAGAGTGGGGGCGGAAGACAACTCACTAACAGAACACCCTGGAGTGGAAACGACAAAGAAGAAGACAAGCACAATTCAAGAAGCTTACATTACAGAATTAGACAATAAGCTCCAGATGTGTCCCTGTGGCTGGAGGAAAATAACATCGGCCAAGGGCCTAAAAATACAACAAAGAAAGAAGTGCTTGATCGAAAGAGAGCAGGGATGTTGCATTGATCAGTACTTTCTAAGAAGTCAATCAAGTCAATCGAGAGCGACCTTACTCAACCCAAAGTTTGCAATCCCCCTGTATCTCAGGAGGTTATCTCAAGCAACAAGGTAGAAGAAACCTTTACAAACCAAAAGTAAACTGACCTGGGGCATCAGAAAAAGCAAAATGGGAGGCCATCAATGCAGACCTAAGCACTATCCTGGAAAAGATAAAGGACACAGTTGAGACAAAACTTGAAAGGATGGGTAATGGTAAATGGTTTTGGTAAATGGTTTTGTATTTATATAGCGCTTTTCTAGTCTTGATGACCACTCAAAGTGCTTTACAGTACCGTTTTACATTCATCCATTCACACACACATTCATACAGTGCATCTATTCACAGCACTTTGTTATTCTATGGGGGGGCCATTCAGGGTTCAGCACCTTTCCCAAGGCCACTACGGCTTGCAGATGGGTCAGACTAGGGATCGAACTGCAGACCTTCAGGTTGGAGGACGAACACTCTAACCCTCAGCCACAGCCGCCCATCATGTCATCAATAACTTCAGAACGGAACATGTTGGAGTGACACAGAAAGAACAGATAACGGCAACAATGGAAACCAAGTCCAGAAGGCAGCTGGAAATAGAACACCAGGTACAAGAGAAGAGGCAGCTTTAAAAAGTATTGGAAAAAAGCATCAGAGGAGCAGAAGGAGGGAATTAACATACTGCAGCAGAACATCAAGAGCCGACTGACAACCTTAACGCCGGGTTCACATCGGACGCGTAAGCGACGCCAAAATGTGGCGTAAGCGCTAATCCCTAGCGCCCCGGCGCTTGGCTGAACACACCGGACGCTGAAGCGCCGGGCAGCGCTAATAATATCACCCGTAGATCTAGTAGTATAAAAGCATATACTTACTTGTTGCTCCAACATTAAGAAATAGCCTCCAAACATTTGTCTTTTTTGGTCTTTATACAACATGTTCCGAGGATAATACAACTCACTGTACTTCTCCACTACAATTATTAATTAAATGTCATCCATGTTGAAAAACTTCTCCGCTGTTTGCTCCGTTAAATGTCGGGTGTCAAGGGTAAATCACGTATTCTCCACTCAAGCCTATGTGCAGAATACGTACCCCCCCCCCTCTCTTTTTATCTTTATGACTACTTGTGTGGCTGTAGTGGATGGGGAGAGGGGGACATTTAATAATGTCATTGGTAAAAGTGGTAAAATTAAAACTCCAAGACAACAGAAGGAATGGAATAGGTATGGAATGCATATTTGATCATTTATATCATATAAAATATGTCATCAATATCGTTTAAAATCATTTTTCAGTGTGTTTCCTGACACGATATGGTCGCGTCAAGCGTAAAAAATAGACTCTATGCCGAAACGATCGCTGCACGGCGCTAGGCAGCCTTGGCGCAGCTCGGCGCTTCAGCGTCCGGTGTGTCCAGCGCAACGGTTTAACATGGGAGTGGATGGGAGCCAGCTGTTTTTTAAGGCATGGCGCTCCGATATGGAAAGAAGTGGAGAGCACAGTGCGGCTGGCAAACGCATCATCAGCCCCAGGTCCTAACAGTGTCCCGTACAGGGTATACAAAAATGCTCCTAATGTTCTACGCTTCTTGAAGAAATAAATGTTTGGCATGGGTGAAGCATAAATGTACCCAAACCTTGGCGCAGAACTCAAGAAGTACTGATACCAAAAGAGGAGGAATCCTCAAACATCAGCCAATTTTGACCCATCAGTCTCCTCAATGTAGAAGGCCAGGTCTTCTTTAGTTTCATAGCACAAAGGCTGACAAGAAAAAGGTATCCGGTGAGAAACAATCGTGTGGATACAACAGTCACAAAAGTGCGTATTCCATTGTTTTCTGGATGTTAAGAACACACTAGCATGATCTGGAAAAAAATCCAATCAGCCAAAAGCGAGAAGAAAGATCGTCTTTCTAGATCCCGCTAATGCATTCACGTCAGTACCACAGTGTCATCTAGGCTGCTTTCGACTTTTATCAAATTTGTGATGGTCTTCGGTACTTTGAAGAAGTCGGAAGCAGCCCAGAGGACACTGTCGTACTGACCTGTGGTAATGCTTCACACCAGATTTTATCACCATATGGCAGCGTCTCCAACTGGGCAGCATGTTTGGCTGCACTGGCTCCCCACTAGCGACCACTGGGGCTACAGAGGTGATTATTAGAGCTTCAATATGGGTAGTAGGTGGCAAGCGACAAAAAGTCTGGGGTTCTGATTAACACATTGGCCAGAATGAGTATCAATCCATCAAACTCAAGAAGCATCTCAATAAGCAAACAGATCACACCATAGGTGGAGAACCCGTTCCAACAGTGTCTGAGAAACTAATTAAAAGCCTTGGATGATGCTATGATAAAGACTGCTAGCAGGTCCAGCAACTGAAGCAGGATGTCAACAAATGTCTTAAGAATATAGACCAGTCCATGCTTCCTAGCAAGTTAAAGCTCCTGTGCTTAGAGTTTGGCCATTAAACCCGACTGATGTCCAGCGGGTGAAGGAGGGGGCCGCCCGCGCGAACGGAGGGTTCCCCCAGCGGGTGCCGTAGCTGAGGTGATCCGCCAGAATGGACAGACACGCGTCCAGAGTCGCTGCCGCCGACCGCCGTACCCGGTCCCCTCCAACCGGTCCCCGCCTTCTGCACCGGCGACGGACCGCGGCCCAAGAGAAGAAAAGCCCCCGCACTAGCCGAGCCTCCGGCGGCTTGGAGAGGAGGGCGACTGCTCCCCCAGCTGCGGCACGTGCCCAGCGGTTTAACCACAAATACCCAAATAGTAACGCACAGTGACTTGGACAAGTAACTTTAATCTGATTACTGGTTTGGAAATATTAATGCGTTAGATTATTCCTTACTGAAAAAAGTGGTCAGATTAGAGAAACACGTTACTAAGTAGCGCGTTACCGGCATCACTGTTCAAGACCCAAAGTTACTTGACAGACATCAGGGTTGAATTATCTGAAAGCACACTGAAACCTTCAATAATTTTTTTGAACCACTCCCAGTAAAATGTCTCAACAGTTTTCAACATTTCACTTTACTATTTCCCAAAAAATATAAGCATGGAGAGTGATATAGAAACATACATAATGAACAACACACAAAAGAACATACAAATAAATGTTGCTATAAAAATAATTTGTTATTAACTGTAAAATAGCTTCAAGAGATACTGCCAATATGAGAGTGGGCTTTCTGTGAAATTATATGTTATAGTAACTGGTATAGAATGTACACAATAGCAGCAAACATACTTTTGGTAAACAGAATGATGAGAGTGAAGAAAAGTTGATGGAAGAGGTTCAGATTCACAATGAAAAGCATCCATCCTTCACTCATAACACATATGTTCAATAGCTGTTCATGTTGATATTATTTTGGTATATTGTTGACATGTAGACATTTCATGAGACTGAAGGCAGATTTGTCTTAGTTAGCTGGAGAAAGCTATACCAGTTCAAAAGACCCGATATTCAACTATATAGAATTCAAAATTTGAAATGATGAGGCACCCAGATTAAAAATAATTTACAAGATATTTCACACTTAGATCTTGGCTACGATCCATCCAATCACTCATCCATTCATAATTCTACACATTTATTCAGTCATCATCTATCGAGGTTATCTAATATCCTACAATAAGCAAAAGTCTTGTCTGTTTTCCTCTAATCCATCTATTCGCCAGCTTGTTTTCTCAGCCAGAGTGGAGCAGCCAGCATGAACAAAATAGCTAAATAATTCCAATATAATCTATTTTTGTTCATTATTTCGAATCCTATTTACAGTCTTGTTGTTGTTGGTCTGCCAAAAGGATGCTTTGAGGAAGGAGAAGACAAATGGCAGGATGTTAGGAGTGGGGGTGCAAGGCTTCCATGCTTTTGCTTGTTCTTATTTTATAAAATGTGGCATTGGACCTATGGTTTCCAGACAACAGCTGTGCCTTTTGTGACTTTCTAAGTCAGTGATTTTAGGTGAGGCCAGGAGTTGGGCTCAAATTTGGACAGAGGGAAGGCTTGACATTTTCGGCAAAGCAAATGTTTCTTATTAGGGAGGAGTGAAAATCGAAGTGGGAGCTGCTCGCTGTTTATAATCATCATCTCCTTTTTGTGTTCTTTAAAAAGGAGAGAAGACCTTGAACTTTCAGCCACCAGTGAGTGAATGTTAGAGCAGAGCACATGGGGGACAAACTGATCAAATGATGGTCACCCTGAGAGCTCCAGGAAGACTGGAATGATGATATGAACAAATGGGGACATAGGAACCTTGAACAAGGCACTAAAGCCTAAGCAGTTGAGATAAAGCAGCATGTGTGAACATTAGTTCTTTCCCTGTGGGCCAGACAAGGCCACTTCTGAATGAGGCAAGCATACTCTGTCCTTTCTGTCCTTACAGGGCTCTTGGGCTGTTGGAGGGTCACAAGGAGTCGGTGCAGGGTGAGGGAGGAGGGGGGCAGAGGTGAAAGTAGGAGTGCTCTGTGGAAGGGGATGGGGGGCAACTGTCCTCAGCTGACAGGTACTGGGAACGGGGAGTAGGGGGTGGAGGGTATGGGTCAGAGTCTGAGTTAAGGTCCATGTAGTATTTGGTGTGTCTGCCTTGGCTGCCATGGCCCATGGCCTTCCAATGGCCAGTTGATGATGCCAGCCCAGCCGGCAGGTGGTGGGGGGTGTAGTCACTGTCACAGACATCAGTGCTGCAGGGCGTAGTAGGCGGGGCAGTGCCACGGACTGGATGGTAAGGTCTGATTGGGGAGAGACATAGTGTTAGTTTAGTACAGGGTTAAGGCTCTATAACATTTAACCTGTATTAAAACTTTTTTCAACACTAAGGAGGATACTACAATGCAGGAGTCGGCAGATAAGTTTTGCCAGGGGATTATATTTCTTACAAAATCAATGGCTGTTTCAAACATCAAACGGATTTGGAATGGCATTTATATAGCGCTTTTCTAGTCTTGATGACCACTCAAAGCGCTTTACATTACAGTTTCACATTCACCCATTCACACACACATTCATACAGTGCATCTATCCCAGCACTTTGTTATTCTAAGGGGGGGCCATTCGGGGTTCAGCATCTTGCCCAAGGACACTTCGGCATGCAGATGGTTCAGACTGGGAATCGAACCGCCGACCTTCAGGTTGGAGGACGACCACTCTACCCCTCAGCCACAGCCGAGCTGAAACTTAAAGGAATTGACGGAAGGGCACCACCAGGAGTGAAGCCTGTGGCTTAATTTGACTCAACACGGGAAACCTCACCCGGCCCGGACACGGAAAGGATTGACAGATTGATAGCTTTTTAAAGTGCTGCAGATGTGCGTCTAGATTTTGTGACAATATGAAAGAATATGCTGTCAATAGTAGTGTCCATAATCTGGCTTCACCAATTTCCACCACTGACTGGCTAAAGAAGGTGTTCTTCAGATATCATGTTCACAAGAATTGGATTAACAAACAAACCCAAATGTAATGCCTCGGACCCATGAATTTAGAAGAACTACAAATAGAGGTCAATAACTTCTGGAGGAGCAAACCAGTCCAGCACTGAACTTACATAGGAGCCAATGCTTGATGCAGAAGTTTTTTAATCAGACATTTGCTGGTCAGATGGATATTGTCCATATGAGACAGTTTGTATTACCTGTATGATCTGGTGGTGGACGGACTGTTTGAAGAGTAGAAGATCTCTGTGTTGTAGAGAGAGCGGTCAGTAGCCGGGGACGGAGGTGGGTTTAGGATCTACAAATGAAATATCTGTATTTTATTTGACAGTGGAGAGAGAAGAGTAACAGACCAATTGATCTCTCCTGTGTGTGTGTGTGTGTGTGTGTTTATGTGTGTGTGTACCTGAGGGTAGAAGGCTCCCTTGGTAGATGAAGAGCTGCTAGATGAGGCTCCAGTCACGTGGTTCCTGTCATAGAGGGGTGCTCCACTGCTGTTGCTGCCCATCAGGCTGACCGAGCTCATCATGGACTTTCCACAAGAAATCCCTGCAAACAGAAATTCACATTTTACCCAGACAATAACATGTTACTGATATTGTGTGTCAGTAAAATCATCACTGCTGCAGTGTGTCAGATCTTACCTTGGAAGGTGCCGTGCTGGGAGCTGCTTGGGGAGATGAAGTTGAGGGGTACATGGGGCGTACCACCGATGTACTCATGAGGAAAAGTCCCACTAGGGCCCTTGTAGCGACGACACACTACACGCTGGCAAACAAAATAAGCTGCCCCGATAACAAAGACCAGCAGGATGATGGCAATGACTGGACCAATGGTGTTGGGCCCCGTGTTGGGGATGCCACTGGAGGGAGGTGACACATTCTCTACATTTGGAGAAAAAATATATATATGGCTGGTCTACACATGGTTTTACAATATATGATATGTTGTAGGAGATTTTCAATGTTTTTACCACAAGCAAGCTCATCTGATCCGTCGGGACAGTCAGAGTAGTTGTCACACTGTTGTTTCTTGGTGATGCACTGGTTGTCACTGCAGCGGAACTGATTGGGAGGGCAAATGGCTACAACCGAGGATAAACAAATTGGAGACACAGTGAAATGCTGCTTACATGTTACTTCTATAATAGAAGTTGTAGTGGCTGTCTGTCCAAAAAACAATAACTCTGCAAATAAACTCAAACAAGCCACTGATGCACCAGTTCAGTTGCATTGTACTCAGGTAATTAAGAAGTCGATTGTCCAGGCAAGATTCACGTTTTGGTTGATATTCATTTTCCAGTTCAAAGCCAAACATACATAGTTTTCTCTTCATGCTCTGGTAAAAACCCATGTACCTTACTGGTGCTTCCCCTGACATTAACATACCTGCTACCTTTATTCTGAATCCTGCCTGGTATGGTGCTTAGTGCCCCCTAGTGTCTACACATATAGATGCACAAAAAAAAATAGCACAACTTATCAAACGAATAAAATAGCTCCTACAGAAGTAATCAAAGAAGATATAGTTGTTAAAAACTGATTGGCCTGTCTAGTCAGCTTCTTTCTTTCTTGACCATAATTTAATCACTTATTTTGCTCTTGGAATGGATGGTAGAGGACAGATGTTATTTTTAAATCTGTGGGCATGGATTGCAGTTTTATAATCAGTTTATAATCACAGTTTTCAAATCCAAGAGCACACATTAACACATCTTATTTGTCTCATATGAATATAGGAAGGGGGTCTGTAGGACTGTGACTACAGCATTATAAATAGTATTTATAATTGTGTGGTGGCCATGATAAAACTGTGATCGCTAATAGTCTCATGTCAGCTTAGATAATATCCACTGTTTCAAGTGTAAACCTACTTTCACAGTCTTGTTCATCAGTGTCATCAGCACAGTCTGGTTCACCGTTGCAGCGTCTCTGGGCATCAATACAGCCTCCTTTATCACACAGGAACTGGAAGGCTGAGCACACGGGACAGTTCTCCTCATCACTACCGTCTTCACATTCAGTAACACCATCACACCGCCAAGCCATTGGAATACAGTCGATCTCCCCTGTGGAGCAGGTGAACTGCTCTGTGGAGCAAGTGGGAGGCTCTGACAGAGACAACAGAGGCAGTGTTTGTTCATTGTGTGTTGGAGAAGAGGACAAGGACATAATATAACATGCAAATGGAAGGATTGAACACAGAATGTCAGGAGACCATAGAGATCAGAGCCTGCAGTGTGTTAGTATCAAGGCACAGTAGACCAAAATCCACTGCCATGGTGTGTCCAACAGCGAGGTGGGTTATTTTGGGTGTGATTGTAAACATAAACGACCGGATCATCATAATAGCATGCTAATAACAATTTTTTTTGGGGGGATTATTCAGAGATTAGGACACAAACTTGATGGTTTCCTAATCTCTGTCTGTGCACTTATAACAAACAAGAGTTTAAACCCACCACCACCCATCACACTGACTGGACACTAGAGATCCTCCTGAATTCACAAGTGAGGACTGAAACCTGAACCGAAAGAGGACAGGTCAGTTTGCCTTGACAAGTTTCACAGAGTAATGACTAGGGAGTGAATTTTGGTTAGAGTGCACCATGATTCACAACACAACTGTTTACCTCCACAGCGAAGCAGATCCTGCAGTAACACCAGGTGCATTGGACAGGAGCAGCGGGGTGTACCATCACCCTTAGCAATGCAGATATGAGAACAACCTCCATTGTCACGGGAACAAGGGTGGGATGCTGGATAGAAAAAATAGTTATTTCTTAAAAATAGATGCTTTCCTGCTAAACTAGTACCATAAACAAAACCATTAGCACAGCTTATTGCAATGAATTACTAAGAACATGTGTCAGAGCAGCAGAGGTCGATACCAAATTCCTGTGGGTCCATCTCTTCCACAGCATGGATGGAGGTCAGGTATGATATCCGTCCCTGAATGCGTGTGCGTCCATCTCCTGTCAGTTTGTCCACCCTCTCTATCATTTGCTGCTGCCGGTCGATCCAGTACAGATGGCCTCCCAGGACTGTCAGCCCGATTGGCTGGAGAATGTTGGAATCCTGGAGGACGATGCGATTGGCTCCTGGAGGAGAAGGAGTAATGTCCATGTGAAATCTTATGAATAAGAAATTAGTAAACCTGACGAGCCTGTCTACATTTCTGATAACAAAAACGTAATGTTGTAAATATATATAATATAATAAGAGAGGACATAAATATACATAAAATGTATTATTTATTAATTTAAAACAAATTACAACATCTCTGACACTATCATAGTTACATAGTGTGACTGGGATATAAGTGATAAATGGAAACATTCGTTAGTAAATTATTTCATTCTGGAAGATCTGAAAGTCAGTGAGATAGGTACCAGAAGAGACTGTTTAACTATTACTCAATTAAATTAGAAAATTGTTGAGAAACTCAACAATTCCGAGAATGAGTAAACACTTTTGAGTGAAAAACTCCACCATTAACGGAACAAAAACTCTAGCAGAGGTAGACTCAATGTGGGTGGCCATCTACTTTGACAGGTTGGGGTGAGAGGAGAAAAATTGGCAAGAGAGGAGACGTGGATGGAAAAAAGGATAGGGGGAAAGAGAGAAGAGGAAGACCAGGAACAGTTGTTTAACTGTCATATTAAGCTGTCAGACTGGTTTTTATAATAAGCATAATATTTATAGATCTAATTATGTTATAAATGATAGCAGCACCAGTTAAAATAATAATAATAATAATAATAATAATAATAACAATTATAATAGTTGTTAAGCTAACAGCACCTGGTATTCCCAGGTAGTCTCCCTTTCCAGTACTAACCCGGCCAAGCCCTACTCAACTTTCGAGATCAAATAAGAGCCATGGTGGTATAGCCACGCAGATCATTATTTAATTTATCTGTGTTCTTTAAACACACATATGTTCATTTATTTGTCCACACAATTGACAGGAAAGATGATTAAATTAATGATGAGCTATTACAGTTTTTTTACCTGACTGCACAGCTAAGCAACAGACTGGTGAGAAGTATCTCCATCTCTCTTTTCACAGAGTTAAAAAATGATGATAATAAACAATAACACATTTAGTACAAAAGAGACATTTCTATTTCTCTCTCTGCAAATTAATCTGAAGAGATTGAGTTCAATCTAATGGTCTAATTAAACAATAATTTCTGTTTCTGTTGACTCACCTGTAAGATCACTGCTCTCAATGCGTTTAAGATCAGCATCGACCCAGAACAGTTTTCCCAGTTTATTGTCCAGAGCCAGAGCTACTGGTCTAATCAGACCAGTGGTAAACAGAGATTCTCTCTCTGTCCCGTCCAGACTTGCGCCTTCAATTTTAGCTGAGCGCTCTTGCACTGTGGTGAAATACATGTACCTGCAGTGGGACAAAGGAACATTTATACACTACAGGGCACTCACTCTATTCTCACTGTGTCACTGAGATACACCAGTATGTTCCGTTATACAGTTCTAATAACTTGTGGGTTTCCCTTATCGTTCTACTAGGGGGGCGCCCCGCCCCGCCAACGTCACCTCCCGCCCCCCCTGGAAGATCGTGTTAATTATATATTTTATTTTTTAATATAGCGCCAGATCGCCAGAGCAATGTCATTTCTGTCTCTACATGGTCGCGCGTTTAGATTTCTCCTCTGCTTTCTGTATCGCCCACGGCGGAGTTCCATCCAGATGCGCGCAAACACTGACACGTGCGCGCACACACTGACACGTGCGCGCCCACACAGGTGAACAACCTCCCACCAGCGGACAGAGAGCATCTGAGAACATGTCTCATGAACCACCTGACTGATCTCGGTAAGACGGTGAAGCGCCGCATCGCGCAATTCTCAAGCGCGCAGGCGCCTGGCTGTTAAAACGGGACGCGCATTTCTCAGAGCCGTTCAGCCCGCGATTACTTATTTCTCCACTTGTTGTATTTAACCGTGAACGCACCACGCCTCCCCTCCATTGTTGCCAACTCCTCAGTAAGGAAAGTAGCTATTGGCTGTCCTAAAAGGCGCTAAATGACGCCATCGCCTAATTTGCATAATGTAATGGTCGCCGTAGGACCAGTGTTGCCACAGTTACTTTGAAAAAGTAACTTAGTTACTTTACAGATTACTTGATTATAAAAGTAACTTAGTTAGATTACAAGTTACTTTATTATTTACAATCAGCAGCTGCCGACAACACCCCCGCCGCCTCAACATAAAAATGAGAACCGGTTTTGCCAACACTCACTTTATTAGAAACCGCCGGATGGGGCCCCCCCCGCGCGAACGGAGGGTTCCCCCAGCGGGCGCCGTAGCTGAGGTGATCCGCGAGAAGGGACAGACACGCGTCCAGAGTCACTGCCGCCGACCGCCGTACCCGGTCCCCTCCAACCGGTCCCCGCCTTCTGCACCGGCGACGGACACCGACCCGCGGCCCAAGAGAAGGAAAGCCCCCACACCAGCGACGCCGTGAGACGCCGCGGACGAGGACCCCCCCCCAAAAAAAGGTTGAGGCGTGCCGCACACGCAGCCACCGGCGGCGTGGAGAGGAGGGCTCTACTGCTCCCCCAGCCGCGGCACGTGCCCAGCAGGTTTAACCACAAATACCCAAATAGTAACGCACAGTGACTTGGACAAGTAACTTTAATCTGATTACTGGTTTGGAAATAGTAACGCGTTAGATTACTCGTTACTGAAAAAAGTGGTCAGACTAGAGTAACGCGTTACTAAATAGCGCGTTACCGGCATCACTGTGTAGGACATACAAAAAGTGAGAAAAAAATCACCTAAAATATGTTTAGAACTACAAATTAGCTTTATTCTACAGAAGAGTATTACATTCACTTTACTAAAAAATAATTCAATTTTTCTAAGATAATTATCTTGGAAATTCCTAGATAAATTCCCAATGAATAAAAAATGAAAAGCGAATGCAATACGCTTCCGTATTCTTCTGTTGATTCTTTTTTTTTATCTTGCCATTGAAATATGCCATCACTTTTCAAAATAACTTCATGACTTTAATGCTGTATCTAGACCCACATATATAAATCAATTTAGTCCTGTATTGTTAAATGTTAGACTATCAAATTTGATCAAAAGGCTGGGGTGGAACTGCTGTCTCTACGTCCAGCCCTCCTCCTTTATCTGGGCTTGAGACCAGCAAAATGATTCAAAAGAGACCCTCTGTCAGAGCTAGACTCCATAACACCAGAAAAAGTCGTTTCTGTGTTTTCTTGACAGGGTTTCGTGTAGACGCGATAAACATAAGTACCGGATCCAAGAGAACCCGAAGCTGCACACTTTGTGGATAATTCTAGTTTGTTCAATGTACAGTTCAGAAATTCAATGTACAGTTCAAAATCATTAAAAGAAACACATTAACATCATGATTCCTTTAAGTTTTCGAGTCTGTGACTACTACTACTACTACCCCAAAGCTGTAAACCTAGGGGAAACATTATTTCTTACCTACATAGAGTACAACATATCTAAGCATTTATTTTGAGCAGCAACAAAAAAAAATGAGCTCACCCTTTCTCAGCGCTGACCATGATGGCCCGGGGCTTGTCCGTGTCGTCCTTCAGGACCACACCCACAATGTGTCCATCCATCCTCAGGACATTGATTGTGTTGGTTGTCTCACAGGTCCAGTAAATGTGGCGGCTGTACGGGTCCAGACTTAGGTCATGAAGCTGGTTGTCCATTGGCTGAAATGTGCTGCTCACTATCATGGACTGGGGACAAACACAGCAAGGTGTGGTGGGCAATCTTATATTCAGAGTCGTATTAGGATGGGTAAGCTGCTCTCTTTCTTACTATGTTTCCCATAATTTGTTTGCTTATTTATATATACGTCAGATTCCCATAAATGTTATGCTCAGAGAGTTTTCGCTCAATATGATTTAAAATGGGGGGGTTCCAGATCATGAGGAAATCTGATTCCGGTGGATCGACCCTCAACCCTCCCTAATTCTTAATCCTGAGGTGAACCTTTCTGTTGATGTTTAGAAACCTTTCACAGGTTTCAGTGATGGAAGCAGGGGAAACAGAGTTCCAGATTGAGAGAATAAACTGTCAATGTTCAAGTGCCTGATGTGGACACCATCACAACAGAACTGGACATTTAAGGAGAAGTCAAATTGTCAATTCATGCCATGTTACAGGCTTTACAGGGTTACAGGATGGGACAAGAGATAAAGGACTTTTTACCACCCCACATTTCATATTTTATAGATGTCTGACTAAGACAGTCATTGGACCCAACATGGAGAACATCCTGTGCAAGTGGGAGGATCTACCAGGAGGGTTGGGCATCTCTAGGGAGAGGGACTTAGAAGAGCTTTTAACCTTTCTCTAGTAATTTGCCTGTTAGTAGTCTCCATTAGCTCATTGAATACACTGCAGCAACAGGGCAAAATGTTTAAACTTCAACTGTTTCCCAATCATAGTCTGCATTTAAATTGTATGACTGGAGTAGCTATGTTTCCTATATCAGCTTGTGTACATCTCTTGGTTGCAGTTTTCATATAAGCCATTCTCTACCACAGCCACATGCATTACAATTCAATTACTTTTACAATTCATTGATTCATTTTGTGATAATGTTTTGTGAAATCATCAAAAACATTTTAACACATCTGTGGAGGGTCACAGGCTTGTTCCAATGTATACACTCCTATTATGTATTCACATAATACTTTCTCTTGTCAAAATGGACACATCTAGGAAAAAGCTTCAGAGTCTCAGCGGGGTGATTGAGAAAGACATTCCCAGCAAGAAGAAACATGCAGAAGATAAAATCATATTTTAAACCACAGCTACTTCTTAGGCTCAATACACGTTTCATAAACTGTCAGTGTGTGTAGCATGGCAAATTGTACCATGGCTCCGTCGTCTCTGGCCCTTCTAATGTTCTGTCGTCCGTCAAGCCAGTAGACGAGGCGGTCCAGTGGGTCATAGCTGACGGCTCGGACGTTCCTTAAGACGTGGATGGGCAGGATGATGTCAGGACTCTGCTCTCCTAAAACCATCCTGCTGATGCTGGCCTTTTGACTGAAGAGCAGGAAACTGGAGGGCGCTGCAGACAAAAGCAGCGAAAGAGAGAAGAATTGAGTAAGCACAGTGGAAACAATGTTCTTCCTGCCAAAACATAGGCTCTAATTTCCAGTGTATATATATATATATATATATATATACACACATACAAAGACAACCAACCCAGGCACTCTGAATTGTGGTCCCTGAAGCTAAGGACCGGGGTAAGAATAAAAGTATGAGTAGAGGCCTAAACTCTTTTGAAACATGACATGCTTAGCACCCCCGTAACGTTTACAGAAACAAAGAGGTGCTAGTTTGACTGTGTTTCGGAGTTGAGGCTGTCTTGAATGCAGTCATAAAAGGTAACAGCACTCTCATGCTAACGTTGGGATATGTAAACTGCCTGCAACAGGCCAGGCAGATAACCTATGACAATTGCAAATTTAATACTTTGAAGCCAATTAATGCTCAATTTAAGATCTTAATTTTATTAATTTGATTTGTCTTTTTAAAGAGCCGTGGAAAACCTGTACATCAGACATTCATTTTTACAGTCACTCCTGGCATTCAGACCAGAGGATTTCCATTATAAGCCAACCTATGCTTCTTTGTACTTACAGCTACAGTTTCGTCCGTCAGGGTTCAAGGTGTAGTGGGAGGCACAGCGGCACTGAGCACCAGCAGGCGTTGCCAGGCAAAGGTGGGCACAGTTGCCATTGTTTAGGGAGCACTCATTGCTACCATCCTGGCGGGATGAGTGGAAAACCAGGATGTCCAGCATTAGCTCTAGCTGACCCTGAGGACACAATGATTCAATAAAAATGAAGTACAGTATTACAGCAAAAAAATTATTCACTCAGTATATCTACTCTCCACTATGCCCAAGGAGCAGTATTGAGGCATTTTATGTTTTTTGCCTAATGTTTTAACTTTTGAAGAAGTGGTCACAATTTACTTTAATTGTATTTGGCTGCAACGCTGTTTACCCTTGAAACTCCTATTTTCCCCCTGTTTTGTGGACTCGAACACTTCACCAACCCCTCCATCAGGAAAGGGGTGAGTAGATAATGGGTGAATTATAATTTTGCTGTGAACTATCCCTTTAAGGCCAATTCATGCTTCTGCGTCGAAGCTATGCCTTAGGTGCGCAAGGAGCCTCCGCACGGATCCCAGCTTTCATATTTGTGCCTAGGTGTGTGTGTGAGTCGCACTGCAATTAAATGCTAGTGGCAGTAGAGTTTTTATGCTGATTTACAACTTCTCTGGCATCTCTGTTTACTATAGAACAATGGTAAGTGTTACTAAATGGATCGTGTTTGAGTTGGATGCGATAGATGTTGAAAAATAATTACTTTATCTTAAAGAACTACAACAGAGAAAAGAAAGACGTCGCCTGTGTTCGTTCCTAAAGCTCAATTCAAAAATGGCGACAAGTCTATTGGACAATCACAGCTGCTGTCTGCGTCACTGACCCGTATTTAAATATTTGGGGAGGTGCAAACCAGGAAAGCCTTAGGGTTCTGCATATGGTACAGGTCTTTGAAGCAGAGGCATTTATTTACAAATAACTTCCTCTCCAAATTAGGAGCACAATAACAGCACTGATCAAATATTTTGGTTAGAGAATTTGCTGAAACTTGACCCTTGATTTTGAACTTGTTCCAAACCTGCAACACCACAGTGCGGTTGAGCCCACTGCGTTTATCCGCTCTCTCAATACTCCGCAGATTGAAGTCTGTCCAGTAGATAAAATCTCGGTATTGGGTCAGACCGAAGGGGTGAGGGAGGTCGTCTACTATGATCTCTCTCTGAAGGCCTGCAAAGGATGAGACAACCTTTATTGAAATAGCTAATCATTTTCTTATTGAATGGTAAATGGCTAATGGTTTTGTATTTTTATAGCGCTTTTCTAGTCTTGATGACCACTCAAAGCTCTTTACAGTACAGTTTTACATTCACAAATTCACACACAAATTCATATAGTACATCTATTAGCAGCACTTTTGTTGTTCTATGAGGGGCAATCGGGGGTTCAGCATCTTGCCCAAGGACACTTCGGCATGCAGACGGGAAAGACTGGGGATCGAACTGCCGACCTTCAGGTTGGAGGACGACCGCTCTATCCCTCAGCCACAGCTGCCAATAACTATGTCATCTTCCAAGCATCAAGTAACACCATCATTAAGGACTTGAAGTAAATAGTGATCAGATAATTGGTTTGGCGATGATAAGCATTGGCCAATGCCTGTGCTCACAAGGTCACACACCAGTAGGTGACATTTTTAGTGTTGCTGCCAATGACACATGGGTCAAACAACTTCCTGCAAATTTATAATGCGTTTTTTTTTCTAATTTCACCCTCGTTCTGCTCCTGATCTAGCGGAGCAGATGAGGGAGTTTTGTGTGGAAGTCAACATTCTTCCAATACTGCTGCAAAATTAAAATACATCAGTAAAAATTAGAAGGGGTTGGAGCGGAGAAATCCGAAGATCTGCAGGATTAAGCTTAACAATTACATTATGTTACACATAATTTGATTATATCCGTTATTGTGCTCTGTTTATTATTGATGTGCCCTGTTGCAATGTTAGTGTGTAAATCCAAACCTTGCAAGTTGGTGCTTTCGATCATACATGTGTCCAAGTCGGTCCAATAGAGTCGATGGTCTACATAGTCAATGGTCAGTCCGTTTGCCCGGCCCACTTTATCAACCAAGGTCATGATGATGCTGCCGTCCATGTATGCTCTGGCTATACGAGGTCGACCACCCCACTCTGTCCAGTACATGTATCTGCAGAGACAGAACATTGTTTTAGCCTGGGACACACATGAGATAGTAGAGCTGTGTGCACTTTCTCTGTACTTTCTCTGTGTCTCACTCTCTCTCAAGCTTAAGAATAGGATGTTATCATAAAATCACAATGACATCATCAAGATAAGGGAGTGCAGAATGTTACAGAATTGGCACATACACACAAATAGGGGATCATAGGGTGTCAGGCTGTTATTGCCGTGAATGAACAGTGATGACCATTGACTTCAAGTTAGGCCAATTTGAGAACCGAATTATTATATGCAGTAATACCCTTTAGCTGGGTGCAGTGCCAGTGAGCGAGGGTTGTCCAACGATCGGGGGTTGTCAAGATCCTTGCAAACCAGAACCTGCCGGTACTGGCCGTCCAGCCTGGCCACCTCTATACGGTTAGTGCCTGTGTCAGCCCAATAGATGTTACGACCCATCCAGTCAACTGCCATGCCTTCTGGGTAGTCCAGTCCAAACTCTATGACATGTTCTACTGAGCTGCCATTCATATATGCTCTATTAATTGTCTAAAAAAAAAGAGAAAGGCGTAAGAGGACAAATCTCATTCAGAGTTCAATACAAGGTCATGTATGTACCAAAATAAGGAATACAACACTGTCCAACTTACTTCCTCTGAAACAAACATCAAACTGCCCACAACGTGCATCTGACTTCTACTCTTTTCAAATATGATGTTTTATCATACATCTGTTTCAGCCAAAATGACCCAATTTAAATTCAATCCAAAACATAGGTTGGTTTCCACAGCCCAGCTCTCACCTTGGACTGTATGTCAGTCCAATATATTCTCCTTTCAGAGACGTCAAAGTCCAGAGCTGAGGCTTCTTTAACTCCAGTCAGAGGAATGGCCACGTCGTTGCTGTTGGTGCCCAAAGAGATACTCCTGATGTTGTCCCTGGAGAAAAAAGCACTAAAGAAATGTTTTCCAGTCCAAGGTAAGACCTCTGCAACACTAATTATTACATTTTTCACACCCATTTATCCCTGTTGACAGTAATAAAAAGGCAAAATACTTTAGGAACAAAATTAAAAGAGTGGCCATTCTATATTCTTCACACTTTTGTCTTATTGATAATAAGATACAAAGTAAACATGGTAAAAATGTAATAGAATCAGTACAGTTTTATCAAATTGAAAGAGAAACTAGTAAGAGAAAACTCAGAAGTCATAACCACATTATATATTTATTTAATATATAATGACCTTATATATTTATCTAATATATAATGCATTCTATTAAGTGGTAAAACTAAAAAATTACAAATAAAAATTGTATGAACACTTAAATTAATTTCCACACATTTGTGTAAAAAAGTACACATGTAAAAGTGTAATTTTTAGTTATTAGATGGCCAGGACACATAACAGAGCACAAGTAATACCTACAGTTTTACAGTCCAGAGCAATATTTAAAAATATTCTGGATGTTAATTTATGATTTTATCATCTGTATCATTGACTCTGCTAACTACTAACTGGTTACCTACTACCCGGTTCACATTACACAACACATAACGTTTTGTCAATTTTGCCAAGCTAAAGAGCCTGGCTGTTGCTAATATGACTGTTACTACATCCTACAGTTAACATGCACATTATGTGTATTTGAGATACAGTACTTCCTCTTCCGTCATTTCCGGTAAGCGTCCCGCGTAATTTCCTGTTCATTTCCTGTTTACTTGCTGCTAGTGTTGGTCGCTCTCTGTATTAGCTCCTCCGCTAAACTCTGTAACACTACGGCTAAAATCACCGGTCTGTAGTTAAACACCCACACATAACAACCCATACTCTAGCGTTCTTAGTGATTCTGTGTTCTGTGTGAGCTCACCCTCGTAGCTCTATAGCAGCGATGTCTTCTCTCTCTCCCTCCACTGCTCTCTCTTGCTCCGAGTGTCTTATGATTACTTACTCCTCTGTCTCACTTAACAGTAGTGGTACTTGTAATACATGTAGTGTGTTGGTAGCGATGGAGGCGAGGCTTAGCGACTTAGAAGCTCGGCTCCGCAGCTTAGAAACTCCGTTAGCTGTAGTTAGCCGGCTCCCGCTAGCGTCGGCGCCACCTAGCTTAGGACGTAGCTTAGCCTCAACTAGCAGTCCCCTGACTAGTCCCGTGCAGCAGGGAGCCCAGGGCAGCTGGGTGACGGTCCGGAGGGGGCATAGTGCTAGTCTTAAAAAGCCCATGATTAAAGAGCCACCAGCTCACGTTTCAAATAGATTATCTCCACTCAGCGAGGCACCCGCTGATAAACAAACTCTGATTATTGGCGACTCGGTTCTGAGAAACGTCAGGGTAGCGACACCAGCGACCATAGTTAATTGTATCCCAGGGGCCAGAGCCGGCGACATCGCATCTAAACTTAAGTTAATGGCTAAAACTAAACGTAAATACAATAGAATTGTAATTCACGTCGGCAGCAATGACTCTCGGCTTCGTATGTCGGAGATCACTAAAGTTAATGTTGAATCGTTGTGTGCTTTTGCTAAAACGATGTCAGACAAAGTAGTTTTCTCTGGCCCGCTCCCTAATACAACAGGTGATGACATGTTTAGCCGCATGTTGTCTATTAACCGCTGGCTGTCGACGTGGTGTCCTGTAAACGGTGTGGGCTTTGTAGATAATTGGCTAACTTTTTTGAGAAAACCTGGTCTTGTTATGAGAGACGGCGTTCATCCCACTTGGGATGGAGCAGCTCTCTTATCTAGGAATATTACAAAGTCTATAACATGACAATTCATAGTTGGGACCAGGAAGCAGAGCTGCAGTGCTAAACACTTCTCTGCGCTCCCTCTGGATCAGTCACACAACCCCATAGAGATTGTGTCTGTCCACCGTCCGATTAAATTATTGAAATTAAACAATAACAGAGCGAGAACTCCACACAAAAATCTAATAAAAATTAAAACAACCTCTACAACAACACAGGGAACTAAGACTTTTAAATGTGGTCTTTTAAACATTAGATCACTATCAACTAAGGCTCTTTTAGTTAATGAACTAGTCTCTGACTACAACCTAGATGTATTGTCCCTCACTGAGACGTGGCTGCATCCTGATGAATATGTCAGTCTAAATGAATCTACTCCCCCCAGTCATATAAATGCACAGGTTCCCAGAGAATTTGGGCGAGGAGGTGGAGTTGCTGCTATTTTTAACTCCAGTCTATCAATTAATCCTAAACCTAAACTTAACCTAAGCTACAAATCATTTGAATGTCTGGTTCTTAGTCTTCCACGCCAATCCAGGAAACACCAACAGCCAATCATATTTGCTGTAGTTTACCATCCTCCCAGGGCTTATACTGAATTTTTAACGGAATTCCCTGAGTTTTTATCAAACTTAGTCCTAAAGAGCGATAAAATTATTATTGTTGGTGACTTTAATATCCATGTTGACAATAAGAAAGATTACCGTAGCGTAGCATTTAATTCAATACTAGACTCAATTGGTTTCAGTCAGTGTGTGCACCAACCGACTCATTGTTGTAACCACACACTTGACCTTATATTATCGTACGGTGTCGGAATTGAACATTTAACAGTACTCCCGCACAATCCAGTTCTATCAGACCATAATTTAATAACCTTCCATTTTTCAATAAATGAATATATGCCACCAATAAAAAACTCATTTTCTAGATGTCTACCTGATAGTGCTGTAGCTAAATTTAAGGAAATAATTCCAATTACATTTAAACCCGTATTATCCGTAGATATAAAGAACAAATTCTTTAAAAACCCGAGCTCCATTGAGATCGACCGACCTCGTCGATAGCTCTGCAGACTCATTACGATTAACATTAGATTCAATAGCGCCTCTAAAAAAGAAAAATGTCAAACATGGTAAATTAGCTCCGTGGTATAATTCCCAGACAAATGAGTTAAAACAATTATCAAGAAAACTAGAAAGGAAGTGGCGCTCCAGCAACCATGTTGAAAACCTCATAGACTGGAAGAATAGTGTTAAAGAATATAAAAAGGCTCTCCACAAAGCAAGAGCCGCCTACTATTCAAAACTAATAGAAGAGAATAAAAACAACCCCAGGTTTCTCTTCAGCACTGTAGCCAGGCTGACAGAGAGTCACACCTCCACCGAACCCAGTATTCCTCCATCCCTAAATAGCAATACCTTTATGACCTTTTTTAATGATAAAATTCTAACCATTAGAAATAAAATCAACAATCTCCTGCCCTCAATTGGCACTAATACCCTCCCAATAACAGAAATCTCAGAAATGGCTGAGAATCCTAACCATTATTTAGACAGCTTCTCTCTGATCACTTGTGATCAGTTTACCAAAATAATCTCAGGTTCTAAACCAACAACCTGTATCTTAGATCCCATTCCTACAAAATTACTTAAAGAAATTCTGCCCCTAATTGATAGTTCGTTACTTAACACAATCAATCTGTCATTATCATCAGGTTATGTACCACAGTCTTTTAAAATAGCAGTAATCAAACCCCTTCTCAAAAAACCCACCCTAGACCCAGAGGTTTTAGCCAATTACAGACCAATATCTAATCTCCCCTTCATGTCTAAAATCTTAGAAAAAGTGGTAGCCAATCAGCTGTGTGAGTTTCTCCAGGAAAATAATATATATGAAGACTTTCAGTCGGGGTTTAGAGCCAATCACAGCACAGAAACAGCCTTGGCAAAAGTCACTAATGACCTTTTAATAGCCTCAGATCAGGGACTTGTGTCTGTCCTCGTTCTGTTAGATCTCAGTGCAGCATTCGACACAATTGACCATCAAATTTTATTACAAAGACTCAAACAGTTAATTAAAATTAATGGAACTGCCCTTAATTGGTTTAAATCTTATTTTTCTGATCGCTCCCAATTCGTGCAAATTAATGATGAGACATCTGTGCGCACCAAAGTTAACCATGGTGTTCCACAGGGCTCTGTGCTCGGCCCAATTTTATTCTCATTATATATGCTTCCACTAGGAAACATTATCAGGACACACTCGGTAAATTTCCACTGCTATGCGGATGACACCCAGTTATACTTGTCAATAAAACCTGAACAAAGTAATCAATTAACTAAACTTCGAGCATGTCTCAAGGACATAAAAACCTGGATGACCCGCAATTTTCTCTTATTAAACTCAGACAAAACAGAGGTTATAATACTTGGCCCCAAACACCTTAGAGATAAATTATCTAATGATATAGCTGCGCTAGACGACATTGCCCTTGCTTCCAACGAAACAGTCAGGAACTTGGGAGTGATCTTCGATCCTGATTTATCTTTTAATAGTCACTTAAAACAAATTTCTCGGACTGCCTTTTTCCACTTGCGTAATATCTCAAAAATCAGGCATGTCCTTTCGCAAAAAGATGCAGAAAAACTAGTCCACGCCTTCGTTACATCGAGACTGGACTATTGTAACTCATTATTATCAGGCTCCAGCAGTAAGTCGTTAAAGACTCTACAGCTTGTCCAAAATGCCGCAGCACGTGTCCTGACAAGAACAAAGAAAAGAGAGCACATTTCTCCAGTATTAGCTTCGCTACACTGGCTTCCAGTTAAATCTAGAATAGAATTTAAAATTCTCCTCCTCACCTTCAAGGCCCTTAATAATATAGCGCCTTTTTACCTTAAAGAGCTGTTAGTACCTTATAAACCCTCTAGAGCACTCCGCTCCCAGAATTCAGGCTTACTTGTCGTCCCTAAAGTCTCTAAAAGTAGAGTAGGAGCCAGAGCTTTTAGCCATCAAGCCCCTCACTTGTGGAATAATCTACCAATTTCAGTTCGGGAGGCAGACACCATCTGTTTGTTTAAGAGTAGGCTCAAAACCTTTCTTTTTGATAAAGCTTATAGTTAGAGTTAATTAGTGAGGCAGAACGTAACTTGCTCTATTTAATGACATATGACACACGGAGCTTCTTTTTCCAGCTTCTCCTTCCTCTTCTCCATCCCTAACTTCCCCGGGGTCCCTTTGCTTTAACACCCGCAGATCCAGGGCCTCTGTGGCCGCACCATGGATTGCTGTTTGTGGATCGCGCATCGGGGGTCGCAGTGGTGGACCCAGTGTGGCGGATTCTGTGTCGTGTGGGCTGATCGTGGTGCTGGTGGCGGACCCTGTGTCGCGTTGGCACTGGGTAAAGGAGGTGGACCAGGGCCACGGCGATGGCTCGTGGTGGCTCCTTGTGGGCGGCGGTGGACGGTGACTGAGGACTGGAGTGGCCTCTGGTCTGGATGCTGGATCGTGGTCCTGCTGGTTGCTGACCATGGACTGTGATTGCAGCGGGACTGCATCAATGCCGCTAAAGACTTTAATGATGAATGTTTTTACACGTGGCATCTATTGCACTTCTGTCCGTCCTGGGAGAGGGATCCCTCACATGTGGCTCTCTCTGAGGTTTCTACTTATTTTTACCCTGTTAAAAGGGTTTTTAGTAGTTTTTCCTCACTCTTGCTGAGGGTTAAGGACAGAGGATGCCACACCCTGTTAAAGCCCTATGAGATTAATGTAATTTGTGAATATGGGCTATACAAATAAAATTTGATTGATTGATTTAGTACTTGGAGATATTATACAGAACTGAAAGACTCATCTGTGTACTATAGCAAAATAATAAAACGCATTTGAAATTTTCATAAAAACATAGTATGAACAGCAGATTGACAAATCCTTAGTTTTGTTTTTTTAAACACATTATTTCTTTCAGATTATCAAAGAGGAAGAGCAAGTCCCTAATATAACTAATATCACTTTATATATATTTTGTTGTAGTGCTAAATTATTGTGATATCAACTGTATAATAATAATCTGAGCATGATGGGAGTCCTCAATGATGTAGAAAAGCTGAGCTACCACCATCAAACATCCAAACAATTTTTAAGTTAGTACATTATAAGTTACTGTCAGGCTGTACCCGAATTCAAAGGCTTGACACACCTGCAGGAAGCATGCAAAATATCAACCTGAGAAGTAGTGTTATATGTCTTATTTAATTAATTTCTTTACGCACTGGATACAAGAAGCATGGATTATGTACTAATCATAGATCAGGGGATCATTAGAAGACTGAGCATCCCTTTTTTGCTCCACTCTAATATGACAGACGTACCTGTTAGTGAAGAGCAAGAAGGCCTCAGGCACCACACAGGTCTGCAGGTCTGAGAGAAGCTCCATGCCCATGGGGCAGGCACAGCTAATAGTCTGTCGCTGCCAGAAACATAGATGGCTGCATCCACCGTTATCCACTGCACAGCCATTTGTTCCTGGACACATTTTGAAGGACGGAACATCTAGCTATTAAAGTTTCTATAATTTCACATTTGGCTCTGCTGGTTCTACTGCTGTCCGAAGATCTCTCGAGAACCTCTCCTCCTTACCGTATGTCTCTGTCACTTTAGTGGCCTTCAGTCCCATTAAATCTGGCAGCTGATCAATGATGATCTCTCGTACCGCCGTGCCTTTGTGGACTCTCTCAATACTGCGCCTCTGCCAGTCAGTCCAGTAGATGTAATCACCCAACAGAGTGAAACCAAAGATATGAGGTAGTTTGTCCTCTAGCAGAGTCTGTCTGTTACTGCCATCCACGTTGATCACCTTAGACAGAAGTAAAGAGAGGAGGCACGGAAAGGTTTGGATTTTTTTCAAGGCAAGAGAACAAATTCAAATTTGAGTCTTACATTCAACATAGAGAACATAACGTGCACAATTCAGTTGAAAAACAAATTGAAATCTTTTAGGGTGAAAAATAAAAAATTGAAAACTTACAATAACCTGGCTGCAGAAGTGTGCACAGCCTTAACCTTATACTTTGTGAAGCACCTTTTGATTTTATTACAGCACTCAGTCTTTTGGGGTAGGAATATATTAGCATGGGACATCTTGACTTGTCAATTTTTGCCCACTTTTCTTTGCAAAAGGGCTCAAAATCTTTCATATTGCGAGGGCATCTCCTGTGCACAGCCCTCTGCAGATCACCCCACAGATGTTCAATTGGAATCAGGTCTGGGGTCTGGCTGGGCCATTCCAAAACATTAACCTTCTTCTGGTGAAGCCATGTTTTTGTTGATTTGGATGTAGGCTTTGGGTCGTTGTCGTGCTGATAGGTGAAATTCCTCTTCATCTTCATCTTTCGAACGGAAGCCTGAAGGTTTTGTGCCAAAACTGACTTGTATTTTTTAACTGTTCATAATTTCCTCCACCTTGACTAAGGCCCCTGTTCCAGCTGAAGTAAAACAGCCCCAAAGCATGATGCTGCCACCACTATGCATCACTGTGGGTATGGTGTTCTTTAGGTGATGTGCAGTGTTGATTTTGCGCCAAACATACCTTTTGGAATTATGGCCAAAAGGTTCAACCTTGGTTTCATCAGACCATAGCACATTTTCCCACATGCTTTTTGGAGAATTCATGTATGATTTTAAAAAGTTTAGCCGGGCTTGGATGTTTTCTTGGTAAGAAAAAGCTTCTGTCTTGCCACCCTACCCCATAGCACAAACACATGAAGAATACGGAAGATTGTTGTCACATGTAGTACACAGCCAGTCCTTGCCAGAAATTCCTGCAGCTCCTTTAATGTTGTGTGTCGGCCTCTTGGAAGCCTACCTGACCAGTTTTCTTGTTGTCATATTTTCTCCACTTGATGATGGCTGTCTTCACTGTGTATCATGGTATATTTAATGCCTTGGATCATGGCTCTCGCTGTAAGATGCAACTAAGAGAATGTCAGGAAAATCCTACTAGAGCAGTTGAACTTTTTTTGGGGATTAATCAGAGTCACTGTAAATGATGGCAGGTGTGTACTGAATACTATTTAACATGAGTTTGAATGTGATTGGTACATTTACAGCCACATCCTCAGTTATAAGAGGGTGTGCACACTTATGCAACCACATTATTTTTTGTTTTTTATTTTTAGTTTCACCCCTAAAAGATTTTTTGTTTGTTTTTTCAACTGACTTGTGCACGTTATAGGTGATATTAAAGATGGAAAAAGTTCAGACAGGATTTATCTTAGTCTCATTTGTTTACATCACAAAAACTTTGCATTTTAACAGGGGTGTGTAGACTTTTTATATCCACTGTAGCACTTAACAATGACCCAATTAAAGAAAAATCCCACAGAAATGGTGATCCAGTTGTGTATTTTTTTTTGATGTGAACACTAAAACTCCCATTTCGTCTTAATATGTGTTACTGTCTTACATTACTTTTTCAGTTCCATAAAAATGCAATTTAGAGATGTTGTCAAATCACCAGTATCAGTGTAACAGTATCAGTAAGAAGAAAGACAGTGTTAGAAATCATAGTGAAAGCCTTGCGTGCATGCATGCAGACACAGTCACAAGGCATTACTATGTTGTTGAAAACTGATACAAGCACCCTTGCCTAAAAATCTCCTTTTGTGTGTCTGTATTTGTATGTGTCTCTACAAGTAGAAAACGAGAGCTGCAATTGATAAGGCTGCAATAAGTCCTGGTGTCAAGCCCTTCTCCTCACAGCCTGTGCTATTACTGGAGTGGTGTCTATTGACCTAGGTTGAAACAGCGCTTGCCTGGTCTGCTCACAGCAAGGTTTCTTTAATAAAAATAATAGTAACAACTTCACTTTATATAGTGCCTTTAAAGAGACCCAAGGACTATTCACATGAGTCAGTAGGGATAAAAGAAGAAGAAAAGAAAGTGATTCACACAAAAACTGGACAGAAGTAGACTGAGCACTAAAAGCAGGGTGGAGCGTTTACTGAGGCCAAAGGCCTTAATGAACAGGTGGTGTTTTGGATCACTCCACACTTTTATTCCCCAGACAATTTTTTTGGGGCCATTGGGACGTGAAAATGATTTCAATAAATAAGATAAAAAGCATTTCAGGAACAAATTATCAACGCTAACTTTAATATGCCCAGATATGTGCCCTACACTTCAATCAAATCAAATGATTCCTTCATGGACCACAGCTCCCCAGTTGGCAAAGCTATCGTCTTAAATTGTGTGTAACAACCCACAGTGTCCTTCTGTTTTCACCGATATCTTTTAATGACTTAATTTTTCAGATTTTAATAATGATTCTCCAGCAGACAACTTTTTTTGACAAATGTTAGTTTAAGGTATGTTTAGTGTGTTTTATCTTCAAAATTATTTTTTTACATTTATAAACCACTGTCAATGCAGTGTTGACATGATGGACAGCCATAACCTGCTTCCATAAGACATCTTATATTCAACAGGTTTATCTTTATCAAGTATAAAAGCTCTTCACAGCTGACAGCGTGACGGTCAAGACTGAAGTAGGAGAATGAACAAGGCATTTACCAATGTGACGGACATGTTGGTATGGTTGTCAAAATGGACAATGGCACTGTAATAAAAGCCTGTCTTATAGCATTATGAACCTCTATGCAGTCATTAGGATTCATATAAACCTTCAAACTCATGGAAGTCTTACTCAAATTGGACATCCCATATTGTATTTCATGTCTCATAGTAACACAGCCCCAACAACACAGCTCCTTGTGTTGTTTAATACAATAATTTGTCTTTGTTCCACACCTACAGACAACCAAACGCTAGAAATTCATGATGAGATTTATAAGTCACTCCTTGACTAATAAAATTGATATTACAGCATTAATAACAATATCACAAATATACTTAAATCTATATCATGATATATGTATAATGTATATACAACTTCCTTGCAATTACAAGGCGTGATCATAAAGGTCTGAGGCAATTCCTTTACCAGTTTTTGTTACTAATTACAGGTGCACTTTGGGGATTTTACCATAAACCAAAAACTTAGCACAAAGCTAGCGACCAGAGATGGGTCTACAGCTACCTTCCACAGAAAACCAACACTCATCAGAGTTATTAGAAGTAAAACCTGAAAAAGTTCTTCAGGTCCGAATCGTGACTAGTGTCTGTCTGTCAACACCGAGTTGTACACTACCATTATGAGGCATCTGAAGGAGGACATTTACAGAACAACAGCATTCTCTTACACAATATAAGTGTTTGAAATACACAATGTATTTCAAACACTTTTAGATCCTACTTTGTAATGTTAAATACAACAACAAACATTGTGTTCTTTTGTTATGCATTACATCTGAACATTCTCCACAGCTCATTCAGTTTTTTATTACAGTTTAATTAATGTTATTCTCATAATATAGTATAAAGTCCAGAGCCATCTCACTGTAAACCAAAGGAAAGGACAGACAAGTTTTATACCGACTTGAAAAAAACATTTGCTATGATATCATTTTATGCGTCAATCCTACAACTCACTCCTTTGTTGCCGTAACCCAGGAGATAATATAACCAAGTGTAAAAGAAAGTACAATTTGTGTTGTTGCTGTGATGAGCAGATATCTGTTTGATGAATGCTTATTTAAATATCAATTGAGAGGGTACAAGGGTGAGCAACAGAAAAAAATAAATCATTCAGTTTGATGGGCCTCCGATCTAAGGGAGGTCCCTGACCAATTCACAAAAAATCTATTCATTTATCACTGACACTGTGACACAATTAGATATGGTCATGCCAGTGAAAAGACATTAGAGACTCCCTTTCTTTGCTCTCTCCTTCTCTCTCGCTTGCTCGGTCTCTCTGCTGGATTTATCAGGAAGAATTATGCAATTGGAGTGTGATTATCTTTCCTCTCCTTTCTCATTTTAGTTGTGATAATTTCTCATTTCTTGATGGACATGAGAGGATAAGGACAAAATGATAGAAAGAGAGCAGACAAAGATGTGATCAGACATGCAGAGAGACATCAGAGCATTGCCAAGCAGTTCACATACGCTCACATATTCTCTGATAAACATGATGAATCACACTGGATGAATGTAATCCGATGAATGAGGCGGTGTGGCCTAGGGGATAGAGAGGGCGTTCTCCAACAAGAAGGTTGCCGGTTCAAACCCCACTCTTCCCCCATCTGCATGCCGAAGTGTCCTTGGCAAGATACTGAACCCCCCAAAATGGCCCCTCATAAATGGTGAGTGTACTAAAAATGTAAGCTGCTTTGGATAAAAGCGTCTGCTAAATGACGTGTAAAAGTAAAGTAATGTAATAATAATAATCTTCTGGAAAACAGCACAGTAAAAACTGCAGTGTTTCATTCAGAACCTCAATGCCTTGCAAGTGGGGACTCACTGAAATCTTTGACTACTTTGTGTGCAAAACTCACATTTCACTATCATTTCCAGTTTACAACACAAGATCACCTGACTTTAGTGTTAATAAAATAAATTATAACAGGCAAGATTTCTTTTCAGTAGCCATTGATGATTACTTATTTGTTGGTTTGATTAGACATTTATTAGGAAGAATTATATGAAAACAGTTTTTTTAAATGGCCATTACAATTTCTATGAGTTCAAGATAAGGTTTTTGTCTGAGAAACAATGTCTTATTAAATACTTCTATCTGCTGAGAACACATAATGAGACTATTTTACTGTATATACACAGAATCGGGTTTCAATATTTCAATAAAGAGGATCAATTACTATGTATTTTGCCACTGTGCATTGTAATTGTATCTCAAATTTTTGTTCTTGCACAAGTGGTTACATGTTAAGGTTGGTTTATGACCTCTTGAGAGCTGGTTCTGAAATCTTGCTGTATTTATAAATGGGCTGTCTTTATAAAATTATATTCCAGCATTATCAACTACTCAAATCGCTTATTTTAATTTTTTAATTTTGAGTGAACAGAGATTAAATTGTGAAGAGGGGCAGACAGTCTGTCGGGGAAAAACATGCAGAACGGGGCCACAGTTCAGTCTCAAACCCTCACCGCTACGGGTGAAGACTAACTTAAATGGGGCGGCAGCTCTACCAGGTGATCTGTACACTGCCCCTAACTCAAAGTGTTTTTAAAGTACCTCTATATACAACTTTTTTTCACTGTCAGCCTGTGTTGTGTATCAATTTGGATCGTGCATCTATTGCACTTCTGTACATCTTTTGAGAGATATCCTTCACATGTGTCTCTATCTGAGGTTTTTATGCTTTTCTAAATGGTTAATAGTGTTTTTTTGGTAGTTTTCCCTTACTATTGTTGAGGGTCAAGGTCAGAGGATGTCGCACCTTGTTAGGCCCTACCAGACAAATTGTGCTTTGTGAATATGGGCTTTATACATAAAATTGTATTGATTGTTTGAACTTTCATCTTGTCCAAGGCGGTTCAAAGCACAGACTAGAGAAGCTGACCTACTGACCTTCAGGTGGACTAGTGCAGTGGTCCCCAACCTTTTTTGCGCTACGGACCGGTTGGATGTCAGACAATATTTTCACGGACCGGCCGTTAAGGTGTGTCTACGAAACCTCACTACGGAGTCCCTCTGGTACGGCCTCTGTTGACAGTGGTAGATATTTAACGAAATTATGAGATTTTATGGGGGGTTATTTAAAATAAACAGTTTATTCGTTAACCTTAAAAAAGTTCCACCGATGTCACTACAGATATGATGATGGAAATGGCAATAGAGTTTTTAGTGCTGTTGTGGAGGGTATTCTGCCGTGACTTTAATCCAGGACACCGGCAGAGTTGTTTTCTCAAACATACTTTTACGGCCGCTGTCATTTGCGCTCTCCAGCAGCTGTTCTTCTTCTTAAACAGACATGCTGGATTCACCTGGTTTGTTAACAAATGGGTCCGACAAATACCGTGTTGGTTTGTGTTCAGCGAAAAAGTGACATGACCTTGACAAGCGTCTTGAAATGCGTAAAGCATGAGTCATAAAGGAGAGGTCATAAAGGAGAGGATCCGGTCATTTTCAAAATAAAACACAGTTTTATTTTGAAAAATTACCGGAAAACAGATAAAACAGAAAAAAGGTAAATTATTTATTCTTTCTGTTCGGCCCGGTACCAAATCACCCACGGCCCGGGGGTTGGGGACCACTGGACAACCCTCTCTAACTGTCATGGCCCCTGCCTCACCTGCCTTCTAGTCTCTCTCTCTCTCTCTCTCTCTCTCTCTCTCTCTCTCTCTCTCCTCTCTCTCTCTCTCTCTCTCTCTCTCTCTCTCTCTCTCTCTCTCTCTCTCTCTCTCTCTCTCTCTCTCTCTCTCTCTCTCTCTCTCTCTCTCTCTCTCATCTCTCTCTCTCTCTCTCTCTCTCTCTCTCTCTCTCTCTCTCTCTCTCTCTCTCTCTCTCTCTCTCTCTCTCTCTCTCTCTCTCTCCTCTCTCTCTCTCTCTCTCTCTCTCTCTCTCTCTCTCTCTCTCTCGTGTGTGCAGGTGGCGTTGCTAATTGCAGATGAGGTCCTGGTGTGCTGGAGTTGGGGTCTTGATTAACCAGCTGCCTATATAAGCTCCACTCCTGCTCTCAGTCGGCGCCGGACTATAGACTAGACACTAGTTAGTGGTCGCAGCTTTTGAACTATAAAGATTTCGATATTTCCTGTTCGTTCCCGTCTCACCTTCTCTGTCTCCCTGCCCAGGACCTGCAGCTGGACTACTGCCCTGACTCCAGCCCCTGCCTGCCTGCCTGCCTGCCATCCTGCCCGCCTGTCTACTAACCTGCCTGTCTGCCACTCTGCCTGCCTGCCTCCTTACCAACCTGCCTGTATTATTGGAGATCCAATAAAATCACATTTGGACTTTACATCTGCCTCAGCCTCTGCCTCTGTGTCCAAAGCCTGGCCTTAACACTAACTCCCGAGTCTCAGCCACCACTATGTGTAATTGTCTGCTTGTGGCCAATCATGGCACAAAGTGTGGATGTGGGATCATTGGTTTCACAAAATTAAGACAGAAAACCCAATTTTTTATTTTTGCAAAGTAAGAACATGCACAGTATCAGTAAAAACATTTAATGCCATTTTAAGAATTCCAAGTGGCATCTGTGGTAAATAATATGGAAGGAGGGAGCAGGGAGGAGAGGTGTCTTGACAGGTGTGACTGGGAACTGTGGATCTGAGAGCTGCCCACACAGTACACTCTAGATTTTTTTAAAGTAACACATGTTCGTTTTTAACAGTTAAGAAACATATTTTGTTGCTATTATCGTTACATATTTCAACACAAATATGTTAAAAATATATATTTTTTATATTCTTTGTTTGCTAAATTTGCAATAAAATTCTCCAAATAAAACAAATGCATGGAGTTCAGGTGACATTTATTAAAATCATTAAATCGACTAAAATACACAAGTGATAAAAAGATCATATACTAGTTATTCACACATTTCAAAAATAATTATTTTCTAGCTAACAAACTTCTTTGTTAGCTTCTTCTTTCACCGAAAGTATTTTCCCAAAGTCTATATCCAACTGAAAAGTAGCAGATTGTAAAGAAATTATATTAAAGTAGAGCTGTCAATTACCATTATTCATGCATTATTGCTATGGTTTTAGACAGTCCAAAAATATTGGTAAGTAAGTATAACTCTAAAATTCAAAAACGGGAGTGCAAAAATCTAATCTGTGATGCCATCATGTGTATTACATGTGTAACTGCTCTATAGACAATTATTTTGGAGTATATTATCAGTTTCAGATCCAAGAGCAGTAAAACAGCAAAAAGCAAATTTAGGTATTAAAAAGGAAAACATTGTGTGGGTCCACAAAATTGGTTTCCCATTTAGTATCTAAGCATCTCCAAAGTTATTATAGATGAAATCACAATAACATATTAGAATTCTTAATTTAGGTGCTGTTCTGGTTTAAAATGGAAATGGATACATGCATTTATGCTTAAGTATAAAAAGGTTATTACTAGGTTTCAAACCATCACTTACAATACAATTTACTATAAACTATAATCTTACCAAGTATGACGGGTCTATAAAACAGGGGTGTCTTGAGAGTCCCACCCCATTCAATTTGAAAAGCTGTAAAATAATGTGCTGCTTACTGTTATTAAAATATTAAAAATAACCTTTTACTTACCCTTATAGATTATATCTCAATTTAACATTTTTATCTGACTAAACACAGTCACCTACCTCTGGCAAGCCTCTCTTTAGTAAAGTAGTCTCTAACATGAACTCATTTAAAAACATGCAACAGTGTAAAAACATGCAGATACAGATAAAATAATTAATAATAAGTGCAAAAATGTTGATTTTAAATAGAAAAAATACTTGTTTAAGTCAAATTTTCTCACAGCCTGATGAAGCTGCCCTGTAGCTATGTCAACATTTTTGTTAAAAAAAAAGAAGATAGGATTATTGTACATACCAGATTAGCATCTGGAGATGCCAGAGGGACAAATAACGTTGAGAGTGCTCCCTGTGCACTCCACAGCTTGTCACTCCTCTTGTTATTGTCTCAGAAAGCATGTTGTTTAATGTCACAAGTTCCACCATGACAAATATAAAAACACAGTGGTAGACGGTGCCGTTGGCCCTGTAGACATTGTTGCCCACTGATCCCAACCATTGAAAATACATATCCCATTCCCCTCTGTATTTCTGAAATCGTTTCAGTTTTTTTTCTTAGAAAAGATCGCTGTAAGCCCTAACGAAGCAACACTATTACTCATGCTTCTCATTGGTCTTTATGTGTTCCTTGACTCATTGAACACGTCTCGACCAATGAAAAGCACATTGTGTTTGGCGAAATGAAACATGACATGAGAGACTGAGGGATAAAAGAGCAGGAGGGTTTCCCACATTTGTCACACAAATCGCCCGTTTGGAAATACGGAAAGTGTCTTTTAGTGTCCAATTACATAACTATTCCCTATTTTACAGGGCGATTGGCAAAACTTATTACAACTTAACTTCCAATCCCTCTTGTTGTCAGTTTGACACAAATATTACCCTGGCATCCAACTCTTATGCTTTAAGCTAGCATTAGTTAGCATTAGCAACCACCTAGAATTAATGTAAAATCTCAGTCTCAGCTCATTACCTTTTAATATAAGACACTAGTAGCGAAACGCCTTGTAAAAAGTGTGCAAAACAAGACTTAATATATGAACAATATGCTCCAGGTATGTGACTCATAAAAACCCTATATTGTGCCATCTTCGCAAACAACCAATACATGAATAAATAGAAACTTGAGGTTGTATGAGGAAAAAGTGTTCATGTGAAAGGATCTTAAAAAAAATGGCTCTTGTCAATTAAGTGCTACTTATTGATTGCAAACTGCAATTGAGCTTTGCTTTGTGTTCATGTGAAAGAAGTTCTTTGAATCCTGTTCAAACCTTCCTGCCACAGGACAGCTGCACACTGACCCTTCTCTGTCTCTGGATATTACACTAAACAGCAAACACAATATGATAGAAACCCAGGCTCTATTGTGTAATGCAGAGCTATCATCTGACACACATATCAACTAATTAATATACAGCCCTACATTAACTTACATGTGCATTGTTTTGTGTTGGAAACACTGAAGCACCAGAAAACTGGTTTCAGCATGGGAAATGTCTTTAATAATGTTAAAGGCCTTCGATCCCGTTCTGGACAAATCTGGAAATTTTACACTAAATGTATCTGAAAATCATGTTCACACACAGTATTAAACATGTTAGTGAAACAACTCAGTTTCGTGTTGCCTGTCCCTTGAGGCTTCTATATGTGTTTGCCTCTCCTTGGCTGCCAGCTCCACTATTACCACTTACACTGATGTAAGTGAGGCTCCTTCGTTTTACAAAGCTGCCTGAAATCCTGTTTCATGGTCCTCACAGGGGTTAAAGCATTAGGGCAGAGCAGGACCACACAAATGCCAGTTTCCAAACAACACTTTGTCACTCTTTTATCTAATTGATCCATTCAGCTCTGCAGTATGTGCTATCAGAGGCAGAGGAGACCTGAGTCACAACACTGATTTCAGTGCTACTTCAGCAAAAGCATTAAAAGAGACCAAATTCCACATTCATTAGTTGCCTCAGTGACTCAGTTACATTTAATATTCTCATGTTTTGCAAATGTATTATGATTAAGATTAAGATGCCTTTATTAGTCCAAAACACAGGCACACTCATGCAGGTAGGGAAATTTAACCTCTGCTTTTGACCCATCTGGTGCAGGACACACAGAGCAGTGAGCGACCATGTACGGCGCCCGGGGAGCAGATGTTGAGGGAGTAAGGTGCCTTGCTCAGGGGCACTAGACAGGGTCTAAACAGACTCTTGGATTTTTGGGCAGATCAATCCAGGTTCGTCTTTTGTTGTTTCTCCGTGGAGTCGAAACAGAGACGAACCAGAGACCTATTCTGCCACTAGCCCACGTTTCTGCCACTAGACCACCGCCTCTTCTCTCTCACATGTCTTGATACAGTTAAGCTTATTTTAGACATGAGCTGAACTAGACATGAGGTGTCTGTGTGATGTCAAGAAAATAACAGAATGAATACGTTACTTCCTGCCTCTGCCTGCTGCACCCAGCTGCTCTACCTCTTGCCTGAATAATGCAGAGAATCTGTTGCTGTTGTGAACGTGTCTGTGAGAAGAATCTTCCACTGGGTTGTGCATATGTGAAAAGCAAACTGTGCGTAAAGTCCGAACCAAATTCTCTGGATTTTAAGTTAGTACCTGTTACAACAACACAATCATTTTACAAAGAGATGTAGACAACATGTCCCCACTTCCTCCCACTGTACAAAAATTAAGCCAACATATCCCAGATAGAGGAGCTGCCACTTAGCACTGAATGTGACCTGCTGATGCCCATCCAACCAATAGCTAGTCATTCTCAGCTGTGAATTAATCATGAAATCTCAGTCTGGTTTTGTATTAAATATATTTTGTAACTGATTTAAACAAATCTCATTAACAAAAACATCTTTTGACAAAAACATTGCAATTTAGTTTTGCCCATGTCTTATCAGCTAACTAGGAGGCTGTGGTAATGCTGGTGCATGTCTCCTTCATGTAAATGTTTTTAAAAAGAGCATGGTCATTTAAGCTTGTCTCTGCTGCCCCTCTATGACCAGCTGGGATAACAATGACGAGATCAAACTCTTCCCTCAGTTTCTGCACCTGCTCCATTTTTGAGGCCTTCAGATCTTGCAATTAAGAAGAGTTCTCATCTCAGGGTTTTCCTAAATATATATTAGAGCTGTGAAAAATACCGCATTAACGCGTTATGATTAAATTACAGGATTAATTCGTTAATTTTTTTAACGTATTTAACGCATGCGCAGAAGGATCTTCCAATTTACTCACATTTCCGCCCACTCTGCACTAGTGTCCGCTCTAATGCAGTCAGACGGCCGCTGCTATTCAAACAAATAAACATCACCTTCTGGATGGGAAGATCGTGCTCCAAAAAAAACAAAGATGGAACATTCAATAAAACCAAGGTGATATGCACACTCTGCGGGGAAACGTTATTGTTTCACCGTAGCAAAGCCGCTTAAAGTTCCACCTCAACACGGAGCATGAGTTGGTCCGCGAGGGGCGTTCAAGGGGAATCCGCCAAACCAGCTTCACTCACAGGACACATTCTGCAAAAGAAGCGGTCAGCTTTACTGTCAGAGAATGTGAAGAAGTTAGTTTGCCTCACCAACTGGCTGAAGGAAGACTAGCTAAGAGGGCCTTTAGAGGCATTAGATTGTGCCATGGTTAAAAATGCTCAATCATACTATAAAAACAATGGCTAAGAAGCCCAAATTCTGTTTAGGATGAATGTTCAATAGCAAAGAGAACTGCAAAATAACTGCTGAGTTACAGCACCATTGTTTTGTTTATTTATGAATAAAAAAAGAAAACATGTTAAATGTATATATCTGTCTGTTGTCATAAATCTTTTTTGTTCTCACAAAATATACCAAGAAAATTGGTATTGTGATTAATCCTGATTAATCCATAGAAACCTGTAATTAATTTGATTAAAATTTTTCATCATTTCACAGCCCTAATATATACAGTACTGTGCATAAGTTTTAGGCAGGTGTGAAAAAATGCTGTAAACTAAGAATGCTTTCAAAAATGGAAGTGTTAACAGTTTATTTTCATCAATTAACAAAATGCAGTGAATTAAAAGAAGAGAAATCTAAATCAAATCAATATTTGGTCTGACTATCCTTTGCCTTCAAAACAGCATCAATTTGTCTAGGTAGACTTGCACACAGTTTTTGAAGGAACTCGGCTGGTAGGTTGTTCCAAACATCTTGGAGAACTAACCACAGATGTTCTGTGGATGTAGGCTTCCTCAAATCCTTCTGTCTCTTCATGTAATCCCAGACAGACACGATGATGTTGAGATCAGGGCTCTGTGGGGGCCATACCATCACTTACAGGACTTCTTGTTCTTCTTTACACTGAAGATAGTTCTTAATGACATTGGCTGTATGTTTGGGGTGGTTGGCCTGCTGCAGAATAAATTTGGTGCCAATCATACGCCTCCCTGATGGTATTGCATGATGGATAAATATCTGCCTGTATTTCTCAGCATTGAGGATACCATTAATCCTGACCAAATCTCCAACTCCATTTGCAGAAATGCAGCCCCAAACTTGCAAGGAACCTCCACCATACTTCACTGTTGCCTGCAGACAATCATATTGTACCGCTCTCCAGCCCTTCGGCGAACAAACTGCCTTTTTCTAAAGCCAAATATTTCAAGTTTTGACTCATCAGTCCAGAGCACCTGCTGCCATTTTTCTGCACCCCAGTTTCTATGTTTTCGTGCATAATTGAGTCGCTTGGCCTTGTTTCCATGTCGGAGGTATGGCTTTAGCTACAACTCTTCCATGAAGACCAATTCTGATCAGACTTCTCCGGACAGTAGATGGATGTTCATGGGTCTCACTGGTCTCTGCCAGTTCTGAGCTGATGGCACTGCTGGACATCTTCAGATTTCCAAGGGAAACAAGCTTGATGTATTTTTCATCTGCTGCACGAAGTTTCCTTGGCTGACCACTGCGTCCATGATCCTCAACGTTGCCAGTTTCTTTGTGCTTCTTCAAAAGAGCTTGAACAGCACATCTGGAAACCCCAGTCTGCTATGAAATCTTTGTCTGGGAGAGACCTTGCTGATGCAGTATAACTACTTTGTGTCTTGTTGCTGTGCTCAGTCTTGCCATTGTGTATGACCTGTGACCTCAAACTGTCTTTCACAACCTCACATTGGTAGCAGAGTTTGACGGTTCCTCACCCAGTGTTTAGCCTCCTACACAGCAGTTTCTGTTTCAGTTAATGACTATTTTTCAACCTACATGAGAAATTGATGATCATTAGCACCTGTTTGGTATAATTGGTTGATCATACACTTTGTAATCCTACAAAATCCCTGTGTTTTTTTGCAAGTGTACCTACAAGGATTGATGCTGGTTTGAAGGCAAAGGGTAGTATCACCAAATATTGATTTGATTTAGATTTTTCTTTTGGTAGCTCACTTTGCATTTTGTTAATTGATGAGAATAAACTTTTTAACACTTCCATTTTTGAAAGCATTCTTAGTTTACAGCATTTTTTCTCACCTGCCTAAAACTTTTGCACAGTACTGTATATATTTCTTTTATCACTACGGGGTGTGATAAATTAGGGGTAACCATTATCTTTTGTCCCCAGAATCAACCTTCCCTATGATATTATCAGTCACTTTGATAACTTTGTGTTTAAGGTTCATATGTTCGCTGTCGAGGCAAGGAATCAGCTTTTGCAGGTGAAATTCCTGAGGTCTTCGCCTGCACCAGGACACACAGCTCTGCTTCTGAGCTTTATCTTATTTTCCGGAACTTATTCATCAAACAAACTATTTGTTATAACTGCCAGATAACAGGAAATGTGCTTTGAAAAAAATAAATACTTAAGAACAGTAGATGTGTCTTAACTTTACTTAAACATGGTACTTGAGTAAATGCACTTTTTTACAGTAGTTACTATATGGTTTCACAATGTGACTGAATGGTACTTTGCTGTGAATCTGCAAAAATCCCAACAAAGCATCCGTTGTAAGTTTAAGTGTGTGCGAATAAAGAAACACATCAGACACGGCAGTCAAAGCAAAGTATCATTCTCTCTCTTTTGCTCACAAACAACAGTCTGAAATATATATAATGTGGTGTATCTGTATAAAAAGTCAAGATTAGTATAAAAATTCTACCCATTCTTATCGATATAATTTATAAATACAGGCAACATGAAGAGTGTGGATGCTTTTCCAGCCCTGTTGTTTTAAATGTCCAGCTAACAATTATTTTCATTGTTGCTAAATCTATAATTTTCTCTGATTAACATTGTGGTTTAAAAAATTTCAAAACAATGTTAATACTATATCAGAGAGCGTAAGGTGGCATGTTCACAAATATGTTTTGTCTGACCAACAATCCCCAAATTCAATAATAATGATGAACTCTAGTTGGTTGGGGATAAAAAATTACTTAAAATAAAATACACACATTCATGCTGTGTTATTTGACTAACAACAGTCAAATAGCACATATTGCAATTATGATCAGATTATGTCTGATCGTCTTGACTGTTCACGATGGTCCTTCCTAACCTTACATGATTATGTCAGTATATTCTCTGGTGTCAGCAACGTTATTTTATTATTTTTTATTATTACTGCTAGATATGATGGACTACAAAAACAAGATCAAAGCTTTAATATATTGCAGTTAAATTTCAGAGAACCTGCTATGCTGACAGTGAGGTGTAAATCTGGCAAAACCCTTGAAATACTACAGCTTTGGTCTTCATGTGTATATTCAACAAATACTGAACAAAATCAGACTACACACACACACACATAAAAGAGAGAGAACCGTTAGAAGATAAAAAAAGCTTTTCACTCCAAACATCAAATTCTTTTCAACAGGATAAAATCAAGGTTGAATGTGAAAACAGCCCTGTATGGTGGGTTCTTTAAACCTGATATAAAGAAGGGGAGGGAGAGAAGGAGTAGCCACCCCCTTCTAGTTGGTAAGCATTCGGGCAGAAAATTCAGGCATTTAATAATAATAATTTGGTCAAGACAAAACACACGAGACATACACTGACGAGACAGAACTGAAAAAAATATGAAAACTGATCAGTGAGTCTGTTAGAGGAAATGCAGTGATTGTAATTCTAAAGAAACCGTGTGACAGAGGAGGAAGGAGCACACCTGTTTTAAAGCAGCTATATTACATTACATTTCATTTAGCTGACGAATTTATCCAAAGCGATTTACAATAAGTGCATTCAACCACGAGGGTACAAACCCAGAACAACAAGAATCAAGAAAGTATGCTTTCTTCAAAAAAAAGCAAAACTACAAAGAGCTATAAGTAAGTGCCATTTAATTGCTACTAAGTCGTTAGTTTAAAAAAAATGTCAAGGTATTCAAGGCAGCAGAAGATGTGTAAGCTTTTTGCTGTCCGGATGTCAACGGGGAGCTCATTCCACCATTTAGAAGCCAGGACAGCAAACAGTCTTGATTTTGATGAATGTTTAGCTCGCAGTGAGGGAGCAACAAGCCGATTGGCAGAAGCAGAGCGAAGTGAACGGGCTGGGGTGTAAAGTTTGACCATGTACTGGACCCGATCCGTTCGCAGCATGGTACGCAAGTACTAATGTTTTGAAACGTATGCGAGCAGCCACTAGTAACCAGTGAAGGGAGCGGAAGAGCAGAGCAGTGTGAGTGACTTTTATGTAAATTAAAGACGAATTGAGCTGCTGCATTCTGGATGAGCTGCAGAGGTCGGATGGCACTAGCAGGCAACATGCCAGAATGGAATTACAATAGTCTAGGCGTGAGATGACCAGGGCCTGGACCAGAATCTGCGCCGCCTTTTGAGTGAGAAGGGGGCGTATACTCTTGATGTTGGACACGGAGTTGTCAAAGTTATTATTCAGGTCATGGGTGGGAGAGTCTTTCCCTGGAAGGAAAAGTAGGCCGAGATTTTTCCTGCTACGTGTATTTCAGATCGGGGAAAAGAGAGTATTAATTGGGTGTCATCAGAATAGCTATGGTAGAAAAAGCCATGTGAGAGACATTTGGTGTACAGAGAGAAGAGGAGGGGACCCAGGACAGAACCTTGAGGGACCCCAGTAGTAAGAGGACAAGGTTCAGACACAGATCCTCTCCAAGTTACCCAGTAAGTGCGGTCATTGAGGTAAGATGAGAGCAGGAAGTAAATAAGCATCTGGTGGTTCACTCTGTCAAATGCAGCAGAGAGGTCTAGAAGGATAAGGACAGAGGAGAGAGAGGCTGCTCTAGAGACAGGTCTGTAGTTATTTACCTCAGATGGGTTGAGGCTGGGTTTCTTCAGGAGAGGATTGACTCTTGCCTCCTTCAGAGAGTTAGGGAAACAGCCAGTTGACAGGGAAGAATTTCAGGAACGATATACTGGAGAATGTGAGATGGGGTCAAGGTGGCAGGTGGTTTGGCGGGCGGAGGTTACAAAGGTAAGAACTTGATTGGGAGACAGGGAGGTGAAAGAGGAAAGAGAAGGGGATGAAGATGAAGTTGATGGAATTGTAATAATAGCCGGAGGATTAGAACATAAGGAGCGTATGTCATTTATCTTTTTTGTAAAGTAGTTGACAAAGTGCCTAGGTAGAATGGAGGAAGGAGGAGGGGGACTGAGGGGGTCGAGGAGGTTGAAAAAGATGGAGAAGAGTTTTTTGGGATTAGAAAATGAGGATTAAATTGTAGTTTGGTAAAAAGTGCTTTTGGCTGTGAAATATAGGCAGAGAAACACCAAACTAATCCTCTCTTTTCCCCAATCTGATAAACAGGTAGCAGGAAGAATCTCTGCCTGTCTGATTGACATCTCTCAGTGGATGTCAACAACTGTAAATTAGATACAACCTTGATACAACTGAACTCCTTTTCCTTCCAGGGAAAGGCTCTCCAATCCAACTCCCTCCTATCAGGACTAACTGCTAGTGCTATCCAACCTCTGAAGCTCATCCAGAATGCAGCAGCTCGATTGTCATTAACCTAAGTAAGCTCACTCAAACTACTGCGCTCCTCCGCTCCCTTCAATGGTTACCTGTGGCTGCCCGCATCCGTTTCAAAGCACCAGTGAAGTGAATGGATCGGGTCCAGTCTACATCCAGGACATGGTCAAACCTTACTGTGCACTCCGTTTCCTGTGTTGTCCCTCCACGCTACTGCTGACATGCATTCGCTATCCCAGTAAACAACATCACTCATTAAAGGTTATAGGACGTGATTAGTCAGTTCACCTGTTACCTGCATTACAAGACAGGCAGAGCTAGGACAGCATGGTTAAAGTGTCCAGAAAGTTCCAGATTCATGATACGACATCATCGATTAAAACTTGATAATCGTAATTGCTTTTTTAAAGGGATTTTATAATGCTATAATATTCTCATAATATCAGTGGTATAAAATGTTTTAAAATTATCACAGTAATATAATTCATCACAATTATTTCTGGGACAATATATCATCCCAAAAAATAGTGTATCATGATAGGCCTACCTAAATATCTTTAATAATGCACCATGTTTACAGTATTAGTTCTCTGAAAATGTCTTTCACATCCAAGCAAAATTGAAATATCAGCTGAATCAGAAATTGACTTGAGACCTAGTGAATCAGAATTGAATTGATTTGGAAAATCAGTGGCAATACCCAGTAGTGCTGCACGATGTACCGGTACTAGAAAGGTACCGCGGTACCCTTACGTTAAAAACGATACGGTTTTGCATATTTTTAGTACCGGTAATTCATTGAAATAGCGCACTCGCTGTTCTGCTCCCTGTCACTCTGCATGCACGCTGCCTGCATGCTTAGACTGCAAGAGGCAGGGTTACCAGCTCTCACACATGCAGCCGGCCCTCACTCACAGTGAGTGATCTCAGGGGAGACATGGCATCATCTGCAGGAGCTCTTGCCAACAGTCCTCGGCTTATTGAAAAGAAAGATGCCGGAAGTGAAATATGGAAATATTTCGGCTATGAAGCAGAGTGCGAAGGAAAGCCGATCAACTTACAGAGACACGTGTGTAAGACATGCTTGAAACCCACTCAGGCAAAGGGAGGCAACACGTCCAATATGGCTAAGCACCTTGCAGACAGACCTCCAGAACTCTTCAGAGAGTTCAAAGAATGACAGGTAAACATGAACACACCCAAGCTCATCCATATACAGCCAAACACGAGTAGCCTTAGCCTAGTTTAGCGACAAGCAATTTTCCCAATCACAGAATTTTGACGATGCGTAGTACAATGATCAAAATGTAGTGTGGTTAACGCAGTGATTCTCAAACTATGTGGCGCGACCGGGCGGAGACATAACAGGTGGGGCGAGCGACCGGGAAGGTGAATGTGAGGCGCAACTAATGCTTTGACGTCCGCATCTCTTTAATGGCGGAGCAGTAAAAAAAGTAATTCTTTCTCCGGAGCCAGGAGCCGCAACGCGCGGCTCTTCAGCCCCTCTGCAGTGGCTCCATGTACAGTGTTCATATGTTGAACGGTAACGTGAGGGAACGTCACGTTAATTTGTCACGGCTCCTCGGTTTATCATGCTGGCCTGATACGATGCTGATTTGACAAATTAACGTGACGTTCCCTTACGTTACGCTTGTCTGTTTGTGCGCACTTAGAAACATTACACCCCAGTCACTTGAATGTGTTCTTGCCCTATTGCATGTATTCTCGTTTAAGACGTTGATCTAGCTTTCAATTTGGCTGCAAGAACGTAGCCCAGTTCATTGTCAAAATTAAACTTGTTTAAGAATTAAGAAAAAAATTAAGAAAAGAAAATGCTATACATGCAAAATAACCTACAATTTCACTTATGTGGGCCTGGTGAAGCCTGAGGGTGGATCTTGAGCTAATTCTTTTTATTTTTAGTTAAGAATAAAATATGAATGTGAGAATATCAAACTCTATATGCAAGTATATGAAGCATTATTTATCCCACAGACAGTCAAATGTGTGCCAGCAGAGTCAGCAGCAACATAGAGACAGATCAATGCTATGATGTCACCATGTAGTTTCAATAATGTCTTGCTGTAGGCTAATACTAATATGAATGCCATTTTAAGTGTTCAAAAAGCTGGGCAGAAACAAGCTGGTAAAAAAGGGAACCTTGCAGATGTTTTATTTATTACTATCAAATAAACCAGTTTCGTATCATATTTGTGGTATAGTATCGTATTTGTGGTATCGTATCGGGTATCGTGATATTTTGTCAGGTATAGTATCGAAGTCATAATTTTGGTATCATGACAACACTAATACCCAGCCCTACGTAAAATCAAGACTACAAAAGCACTATATAAATACAGACCATTTACAGCTGGTAGCATGCAGTTTGTTATTGCAAAACATCCTAACAAACCATACAGTAAAACTATAGGGCATACCTCCCCTTAGCCTTCATCTTTCAGCTGTCTAAGACGAACCTGGAGACAACACATATACATGAGATATTATTTAGTCAGCTCTAAGACGTACCTCGATTTTGTCTGTTTTTGCATCCCCCCAGTATAGTTTTCCAGCTGCGTAATCGATTGCCAGTCCGTTGGGCCAGCCCAGAGAGCTGTTGAGCAGAACAAGCCGGTCTGTTCCATCCAGGTTGGCTCGCTCAATCTTGGGATGCTCACCCCAATCAGTCCAATACATGTAGCTGAAAGAGACCGCGGCAAAAAGAGAATATGATGCCCAATTCCAGTCAAAAGGACATTATCAATTTGACAGATATACAGATTTTGAGAATCCATAGAATTATAACCCATATTTTTTAGTGATGTACCGATGTATTGGCCGAACATCGGTAGCGGCTGATATTCGCCTCATTTAGTGATATCGGCGTAGGGCTGGGCGATTTTTCGATCTCGATTCGGGAGCACGATAAAATTTTGATCAATCTCGATTATCTCCTTGTGACATGTATTCGATCTCACGTGGCAAAAGTAAGTGCAACAACAGTGTCTGAGTCTGCCGGATGCCCTCTGCAGGTAGGACACGACACGCCCACTTCCCATCGTGAGAGTAGCTGCAGTTGCGAGAGAGAGAAAAAGAGAGAACGAAGTTGGAAAAAGGAGAAAAAAATGAGTGAAACTGAAGTCGGGGACAGCGAAAATAATGCCGAATGTGAAAGCGACATCACTACATCACCCGAAACCGAAGACATTGTCAAAAAAAAGGGTTACGCGAGGTCAGTTGTGTGGACGTGGTTTGGATACGGCAAAAATGACGAGGAGCAGACGAAGCCGGTCTGTAAAATCCGTCCTTGCTGGGAATCCGTCCTGACTCCATCCTGACGGGCTCCCGTTAGCATCGCTGAGGGGCTCCCGTTAGCATCGCTGACGGGATTGATTCTGTTCTGTTAGCAAAACAACAGTTCATCCAGTCGTGTTTTGCAGCCATTACCCCATATGAAAAAAAATCGAAGTGGGGCAAAAATATATTGAGCGCTATTACTTATTGCTCAGCTAAAGATATGATGTCAAAGTGTTAGACCCCAGGTACAAGCTGATATACCTCAAAAAAATCTATGGGAGGTAAACCAGTATAATATTATAGTGGTTTAGTTTTTTACATTTTATTTTGTCTTACAGTTTAGCACTTGTCAGAATGTGTCAGAGGGTGTGACCCACATGTTTACTTGTTTTTTTTTAAGTTGTTTACAAAATCAAAAAATGTAAACTATAGTGAAAAGTGACCAGTCACTTAGTTTGCACTAAGCATATAAGACTCTGTATGAGCTAAGAGCGCTGCTCTGAATGTTCTTTTGCTAGTTATGGGCCCTGCTGCTCTCTTGATCAATGGAAGCATGAAGACCTTCACAAAAACATTTTGTGCTCATTATTGGAAGGCATATTTTTGAATCGAGAATCGAAATCGATCAATTTGGAAAAACATATCGTGATAAAAAAAATGTCCATATCGCCCAGCCCTATATCGGCGTATCGGTAGTAAACTTGACTTTCACTGATATCATTGGCCGATGTTCATATTTGTCTGGGCACGTGCCGCGGTTGGGGGAGCAGTCGCCCCCGTCGCCCTCCTCTCCACGCCGCCAGAGGCTCGGTGTGCGGCACGCGGGACGAGCACCAGCGGGGGCTTTCTTTCTCTTGGACCGCGGGGCAGTGTCCGTTGCCGAAGCTGCAGGCGGGTCGTTGCAGGGGACCGGGTACGGCGGTCTGCAAGCGTGTCGGTCCCTTCACGGTGGGAGTAACTATTGGCACTCAAAACAGGTCAATCTGTTTAAGACCCAAAGGAACTGTTTCAACTTGCGGTTAAATGGGCATAATAAAGTTTAGTTAAATCAAAGATTGTTTCATAAATCTGATTTGATTTGTGCTCATTAAAAGATAAGAGTGATAAAGGGCTGACATTTTTTTAAATAGTGCTTTTTAAATAATGATTTAATTATTTTCCTGGCACAAAAGGGTGAATGAATAACAAAAAAAACATAATAAACAAGTATCGGTATCGGCCAGATTGTTGTTTTAAATATCGGTATCGGCCAAGAATTTCCATATCGGTGCATCCCTAATATTTTTTTATATATCCAAACCTCATGTCATCTTCCGTTGCTTTATTAGTTAGATGTTATTCTATTAAAATTAATCTCTCTGATAAAACCCCCTGAGGGAAGTCTCTAAAACTCATTAAGTATCGACATTTATTGTACATTAAAAGGATAGTTCACCAGTAAATAAAAATTCACTGCAAAATTTTCTCTGATATCCTCACACCAAACACACTGCACACAAGCTCTCATCCAAGGGCAAGCAACACTGTTACCCCTGAAACTCCAAAAGTATTTTGTGGACTCAAACACTTCACGCGACCCTCCATTGGCATAGTGGTGAAGGGATAATGATTGAATTTATATTTTTCAGTGAACTATCCCTTTTAATGAGTGAATAAAAGTCCTATCTGGAAAATGAAAACATTTCGAGAGTCCCAAGATGAACATCGAAATGCCACTCCAAGTTCTTGTCGACACTAAGTTTTAAGGATGTCCAACAAATGGTCAGGATTTGTTAGTAGAATAGTTTGTATTTTGGTCAATATATTTAGTCATAATGAGTAAAAATACTGCTATCAGTCAAAGTAGGTAAAATTCATAGAACTTGAGTTTTCATTTTAAATTATAAAGTGCAAACTCCACTGACAAACACACAAACACACACCCATTTATGGGGTCCAGGACGATGGCTCTGGGTTCATCCAGGTTCTCTGAAATTAAAATTTTGCGAGAGGTTCCGTTCAGCCTGGTAACCTGGAACACCACATTACACAATTTAGTATTAGAATACAAAATACATTTATCACTATATATGATAATCCTGCCTGTTTTTCTTTTTTTTTCTTTATAAGAATCAGGTTGGTTGTTTTCTGTGTTGAGCTACACATCATAAACACTGTGGTCTGCATATGGCACAAATAACATGAAATTATACCATGGTCAGGACTAGTGGTTATTCATCAAAATGAACAAAATCACTGGTATTTAAAAATCTAAGAGTTGAAATAAATTAGGTCATGTATCAAATCCACCTCAATGCGGTCAGTGCCAGTGTCGGTCCAGTACAGGTTCCTGGCCACCCAGTCCACAGCAATGCCATCTGGATGGTTGATCTCAGTGGTAACCAGCATCATGGCATTACTGCCATCAATGTAGGATCGTCGGATGGCCCGAACCTCATCGTCTGTCCAATATACGTAACCCTCAACAGGGTCGTAGTCAATAGCGATGGCATGTCGAATGTCATCAACCTGCATGAGCAAAGTTAAAAAAAAGATGAGTACACAAGAGTGTCAATAACAAGTCTCAGTGTGGCGACTGTGTGCTCGAGCACAGATAAAATTTGATTGATTGATTTAAGTTTGTTAATGTTTACCTGTAGCACTATGTCAGTAAAGTCTGGCAGATCAAGTGAGATTCTCCGCAGGTCAGTGCGTCGAGCCAGCAATAAGACCTGTTCTGCTCCTACATAAACACAAAAGTTGAATTCAACGTTGATTCCTGTTGATTTTAGCAGCACTAAAGTATTCAGCAATATATGCAGATTTTATTCATGCCCGGTAAATGCCCATATTTTTCAAACTCCAAAACTATGACAAATAACAGAAAATAGTCTATTCCATGAATGCAAAAAATCTGCCTTATTACATCAAGGTAATCACACCTGCTGTTCACAAATATGTCTGAAATTCGAAGATGAGCTTAATTTAAAAAAAAATCACATTTTTAATATTTCATTTTGAGAGGACAGAGAGCTGTGAAGGGCCGCTGGTCGGACTCAAACCCGGGCCGCTACAGGTGAAACTTAATTTAATTACATTTAATGTATAAAGTGCCAAATCATAACATATATTATCTCTAGGCACTTTACATAGTAAGGTCAAACCTTCAAAAATCTTGCAAGCACTTTGGCAACATTTTACACTACAGGGAAATTTCTGCTGTAGGGTAAAATGCCTGCTCATTTGTTCAAAGTCCCACAGATCCATATTGATCTTTAAGCTTTTTTCTTTGTCTCTCACACCTCTGACTTTGAAAAGTCATATGTAAAACAGTTCAAAGTGTCTTTCTATTCCTTAATCTGGCTCATCCTATTCATCTTTATCTCACATTTCAGATCAATTCATTTTTTTTCTAACCCTAACCCTAACCCTAACCCTCAGCACCGATTTAGATTAGACATCAAGATTCATTCCATGGTTTCCTAAAGTGATGAGGCAACTGGACAACAAGACACTTTAAGACTCCTGACAGACCGTCTCACACTCTTACACACACACATTCTGGTGCCAGAGCAATAAAAAACACCTTCAATTTAACCAGCCAAGTAAAACAAATGAGAAGCTGGGTAACAAAGACAAAAACACACACTTCTTGCATTATTTGTGAGGACACTCATTGAAACAGTGCATTCCCTGCCTCTCACCCCTGACCTAAACCATGATCAATGACTAATCCCTAGCTAACTCTAACTTAAACCTTAAAACATGAAAAATTAAAAAATTAAAAAGGTATCAACCATAAAAATGTCCTCAAAAGAGTGGCTTGAAACTTAAATTTGTCGAGGCAGCCATAGAAAAACATGAATGCACGCATGCACCTATGTGGAAACAAACGGCTGAATGAAACAATAGAGCGTTGTTGTTTTGATTTTCAACCAAAGTGGAGTGACAGGGCATGCTTCATTCAATTTGAATAGATTCACCTTAGACAGATGCACTCTATTAAACAGAGAGATGCACTCAAGCACTGTGTTTTTTTTTGCAGAATAAGGTTCTATTGTTCTAGCATCGTGGGAATCAACATGGTAACTGGTCTGTTAGTGTCCCACCCTCTCTGCAAGCAGAGAGGTAACTTTCTGTTGTTTTAAAACTGATACACTCTTTGCCACATCACTGAAGAGAACCAAACACAATAATAATGGAGGTCACAAAACAGACTGTGTCAAATTTGTCCCTAGTATCTAATGCGCGTATAAAAAACAATTATCAAATCAATTCCAGGGCAAGTTGTGACATCTTCCATCTTCTCGCTGTACACCAACTCTCATGGCTCCTTCATTCACTCACAAGGCTTTTCCTAACACAGCTACGTAAAACACACCCAAATAATTCTCTCTTTTCCCCAACCTGAAACACAGGTAGCAGGAAGAACCTCTGCCTGTCTGACTGACATCTCTCAGTAAATGTCCGCACACCACCTGAAAATGAACCTTGACAAAACCAAATTACTTTTCCTTCCAAGGAGAGGTGCTCCCACCCTTGACCTTATTATTACCATTGACAAATCTGTGGTAGCCCCAACCCAGACAGCAAGGAACCAGGGTGTGACAGTCAACTCTCCCTTACTGCCAATCTTGCTGCAACAACACGTTCTTGTAGATACATGCAGCACAACATCAGTAGAACACGTCCCCTTCTCACTCAGAAGGCGGCGCAGGTTCTGGTCCAGCCTATGGTCATTGTAGTGCTATCCAACCTCTGCAGCTCATCCATAATGCAGCAGCTCGACTGGCCTTCAACCTACCAAAGTTTACTCAAACTACTCCATTCCCTTCACTGGGTACCAGTGGCTGTCCGCATGCGTTTCAGGACACTAGTACTTGCGTACCGTACTTCTTAATGGTGGAACGAGCTCCCCATTAGGAAAACAGAAAGTGTACACCTTTTCCGCCGAGGGCTCAAACACATATAGCCGACTAATCTTCGATTAAGAAGATGATGTCTAATAAACCACCGTCATCTCTGGTGTTTATGTTAAAAAAAATTCAAATATTCAGTTTAGCCGCACTTAAACTGAAGTGCGGCTAAACTTTTTGGAAGCAAATTTTTGGTTTGTTATTTTATGTAAAATACCTGCTGCCCATCAGCGGCTTGATGATTGCTTTAATCCCCGTTTGAACACCCCCGGGTAATGATAATGAGGAAGGAAGCGGTCTAATTCCTTTTGCTACAGGCAGTGCCAGGGCGTGAATCGCTCATTCAGAGTGGTCAGCTGTTTATTGTTTAGATTGACAGTGCACAGCATGCGAGCTGTACTTCTCTAATGCTGTATTTTCTTTTTTTATAATGCTTATTCATGTATTTAATATCTAAGGGTTGATGTTTAAATATTTGAAATAATTGTATCTTATTTTTTATTGATTATCTTGTGCTTCCTGTTCGTATCGGTTATGAATTAATATTTTGTTTAGTTCCTACTAGTTTCACGGTGTTTCTATGATGCAATGGTTGATTTGTGTGATTAAAAAATCAATCAGTTTGGGACTCTGCGTCTTGCTTTGCAGTTTAGTCAGCGTTTGTATATTTTTCCAACTTCTGGTCTCCTTGATGCATCAATTCTAAATTAAAATCTTCTGCATAAGACATCAGCTGCTGCCCTACTTCTCCTTTTACCAGCTTTCAGAAAACTTTTATAACACTGTGTACCAGGTATACATCTCATGTAGATCATCCCATGTTCTTTCTTTGGTAAGCGGTCAGTCACAAGTGCTTGCTGATAATGAGTTTCTCTTTAATATTGCACAGTTTTGAGTAAGGTGCCCTCCGATTATGTCTGTTATGATCTTGTGTTATCTTCAAAAATGGAGGATGATAAATAATTCATAATATTAATTATTTATGTTCTCTTTAATGCACTGTTTAATAGTTTTGATTTAAAAAAAAATGCTGTTATCAGTGCACCATATACAGCTTGTCTTACTTCATTTTCTAAACAGAAGTCAGATTTGAGTTTGTGGTCACACTACTGCAAAAGGGGTCTGTACCTGGCTTGCATGTCTTTCCGTCTGGTTTAAGCTGAACACCAGTGGGGCAGGCACAGCTGTAGAAAGGCAATACTGGAGAGAGCAGGCAGAGATGACTACAGCCTCCATTATTGTCACTACAGGAAGTCTTGACTTTGGTGACACAACAAAAGAAAAGGGACAAAAGAATATTATTAAATATATTGTATACACAAGATATTTTACCTACTAGAAAACTATGAAAAGTGTTGCAGAATCGAATTCAATACCCATATTTGTAGTCAATGATAGATGCATATGTACTGTAATGTAGGCTACATACACATTAGTAAAACAGTCCACTTACTCTGAGGCTGACGATATGGCTCCAGAACCTGTATGTCCATGGGGGAGTAAATCCCACTGAGGATCTCTCTGGCTTTGTCTCCCCTGTGTTTGTTACAGGCATGGATGGAGCGGGTTTGCCAGTCGGTCCAGTATAATGTCTCCTCAGACAGTGTCAATGCAAAAGGATGGGTGAGGGTTCCCTCCACCACTGTTTCACTGTAGGACAAATCAAAACAATTTGAATGAGAAGATGGTCTGTATTTGTGTTTGAGAATCCCGTTGCAAAATGCGTATCTTTAATGGAAGGTATTTTTTAATAATTTGAGAAAATAGAATTGCATGTTTTAATGTGATGTTTCTAGATGCCATTTGGGGTAGAACACTGTAGCTGGAGGCCAGTAGTTCGCCATGTGGAGGTTTGTTGCAGGAGTTTTATTGCAACATCAACCATCAGGTTGCTCTGAGATCTGGGAATCCACTGAAAAGCCCTGTGCTAGACCATAAAAGAAACACCACTGACTTCAGAAGGCTACAGCAAATTTAAGCCAGATTTAACACACTCTAGATTTCAAAACTATTCAGCTTTTGTGAATGAATGTGACTTTGCATTTTTTTTTATCAAACAAGCATATTTTTTCATTATGGCAGATATCTGGTTAAGTCAGATTCAAGCTTCCACTCACCCTTCTAAGTTATTTAGACCAAGCACATATTTCTACCACCAAAGAGCACTCTTCCGCCCAATACAGGGTGTTTAAATAAAAGCACTATACTGAGCAGCTTCAAATAATAAAAGGGATGGCGAATATACAGTGGTCGACTAACTAGTACCACCAAGCATTTCCACAAAATTTTGGTTTGGATCTAACTGAAACTTCCCTGATTGTAAAACTTGCAGAGATATGAAGTAGTTAACATTATGCTACATCTGCACTGCCTTCAGTTATTTCCTTATTTCTCCAGGAGGTTGACTAATTACATGAGAGTGAGTGTGATTAAAGGCTTACAATCCAAAAAGGTTGATTTTTATCTAAATGTGTTTGCATACAATGTTTTGGGCATTTTATACAGTTTTGGATAGATCACAGTTGAGCCATGACTTGCTTGCTAGGTGTTTATGGACTCCATCTGTAACCATTGGCACTTAGATTGTAAAAGCCCACAGCGATTCTGTCAGGACCAGGCTTTCCACCTATTGTTTTCCCTTCCCCCACTGTGCTCCTCCCACAGATGGCTCAACCTGGAGCTGGGAGGGGCCTCCTGTAGGAGACCTTCGCAGCTGAGACTCATCTCATCAACTCCACCTCCACTCCATAAAACCTCAGCTCATTCCCCCTGTCTTTGCCAGATCGTCCGTTCACCTGTGTGATTCAGCTGCGCACCTTCCTGGTTTGTCTCCTACCACAGAGTTTTGCCTGCCTGCCTGTCTACCTGCCTGCCTAACTTTTTGGACTTCCCAAATAAACCTTTTTTTCTGCCATCAATCTACCGTGTTCCTGGTCTGCACTCTTTTTGGGCCTGCTTAAAAGAAGGATCTTAACAGATTCTGCCTAAGACTGGATCAGTACCTACCGTTCGAGACCTTACTCTTTGTAGGTTGAGCTGGGCTTGCACATTACTGAAGGAGCTTAAACTAAAACACTGCTCATTCACTTTGAATTGGGGGATGTCATGGATTTCCGAACTGCAATGGGATTATAGTGTGTTGCATTGCTTGCGCTGCGCAAAGCTGGTGCAGCTGGGTGCTGCAGGAAGTTATATATTAACTCTTCTGCAGAGATCATTTGATTTTCTTTACAACACACAGACAACCCTGGGGCCTCGCCCCCACTAACTCGCTCAGAACGACACACGTAATGAGATTAGAGGAGCGTGCACGTGAAGCCGGTATCATTTTCACCCGCTCCTCACATGATGGCCTGTTACAATTATGATAAAGAAACTTAAAGTGCAAGTGAGCGACTTTCACTCTCGCTTGAGTGAACATTGCTCATGTTCATCATATTTAAATTGATTCGTTTTTCATCGTTCAAAAAAAAGAACAACACTGGCAACTGATAACGGATATGAAGACATCAAGTTAGCTCCTTCTATAAAATACATTTAATCAGTATTGATTGCATACCTCTATAAACATTTTTAACATCATAGTCTAGAGCCATGCAGTGCTCCTTGTTGATAATTGGTTGGACAGGATAACAGAAAAGATAACATTAACAATTAGATTTCTGTACAATGACAAAGCCCCTGTAGAGTTTGATGCATTCTTCCACATCAGTCTACCATCTACTGGCAGAGAGCAAAGGCACAGTTCACACAATTAAATCCATTCTATTCCATACACAAAGGTCCATACCGTGCTGATCCATCAAGGTTAGCTCTATGAATGAAGCTGAGTTTAGCATCTGCCCAATACAGCTTCTCCTCGAGCATGTCTATAGTCAGACCATTGGGCCAGTATATGTCCACGTTTACAATCACTTTCCTGTTAGAGACACAAGCAAACAAATTGAAGAGACCAAAGAATGACAGATTATTTACAATTCCTTAAATTACATTACCTATGGCTGCCATCCATGCCAGCACGCTCTATCCTGGGCTCCTCTCCCCAGTCAGTCCAGTACATGTAGCTGGATGAAAAACATAATAAAAAATACAATAATACAAAAACACAGAGGTAAGTTCGAATCAACTGATTTTAATATCTACCACAGCATGTCTGAACATAGTTGGCACACCCTGGTTATAGTGGCTTTCTACAATTCTTTTTAATAAAATTTTCGAAGATTTTGACTGAAAATAACTGACTTTAACTGACTGAGCATCTGTTAGCTTGTCCCTGAAAGCAATTTAATCACATTTAGGCAAGACAAAACTCACATTATCTAGATGAAACTGAATTGAACTGACAAGGTTAGTTTCAAAAATTGATTTCTTAATTTCATCTAATCTGGTGTCTTATTGTTAAAACATCCCAGAAAATGACCAAAAAACAACATTGTTCTAATCCCTGGACCCTACCCCTTAGCCCTTCCCCTTCTTATTTCACGTTCACATGTAGGGGTAGGCTGTCCCAATACCTGTTGGGATGGAGGGGTAGGGCTCTATACCCCTCCAAACATACATTTTTCAGACCCTCACTTCAAACGGAGGGGTACCCAGAATGCCTTGCGAATGTGCGGCAAGCTGGGAGAGAGAACCACAAATGTAGTATTTTCTCCTTTAAGAAGGATTTAAAATTACGATAATGATTGTAATATCATAGTGTAATATCATTTCAATGTATTATGGTCAGCACAACAACCTTAAAGCATACTAGCATTAGCATACTCGTGTAAGCATGCTATGCTTAGCATGATCCTTTTTTGCATGATAATCCCAAATTCTTTGCGTCGACTATTGAAGACGTGTTAGGTTTTCTCAAGGACTTCTGATGATGTAATGGCTTCTTGAAAGACTGTCCCAATTCGTAGTGGAAGATTTTAACCACAAACCCCTTTGGCCCAAATCTCATTTCACCCCCTTTCCATTTGATGATATTAAACTTAGATATTACAATCATTATCGGAATTTTTTAATCCTTATTAATTGAGAAATAATACTACATTTGTGGGTCTCTCTCCCATCTTGCTGGTGATTTGCAAAGCATTCTGGGTAGGGGTGTAACGATTCATCCACTAAATCGATTTGTATTCCTGCGATCCAACTGAATCGATCTGTGCTCAGCAAATCGGCAATCCGGACGACATATATCAATTAAAAATCGTTTGAAATGGTACATAATCGATTTGTGTCGATACTTGGAAACTGTACATTGGATTTAAGCACAAAAACTGTATGGATGTGTGTTTGTTTTTTAGCACTTTAGACACGTTAAACGTTACTCGATTCAGTCTACCTGTCTGTGACGTCATCGGTACGCACCGGCAGCCGCGCGAAACTCAGAACAACAAAACACTGCATGGCGGATGGCGGAGGAGACGGCGAGCAAGAAATTTACAAGCCAGCTTATCGATCCAAACACGGAGGTGTTCTAAATAAGTCGGTCGCTGTTTGTATAATATGTAGAAGCCAAATAAAATACCACGGAAATACGACGAATCTTTCCAACCATCTACTACGGCGCCATGGGATTAAACAAAACGCCGACGGTCCAGGCACCTCTAGCAGTGTTACCGCTGCAGCAGCAGCAGAAGGTAACACCAGCTCTGCAGAAACCTCAGGCTTCGCCAGCATGTTTGGTCAGAAACTTGGCCGAAACTCAGCACGGGCGAAAAACATCACCGTAACAATTGCCAAGTTTATCTGTAAAGACATGCGACCCTACAGTGTGGTTGAAAATCCGGGGTTCTGTGAATTGATCCAAACATTGGAGCCACGGTACCAGATACCGAGCCGACCACACTTCTCTGAAAAGATCATTCCTGAACTGTACGAAATTACTAAGAATGATGTGAAGATGTCGCTTACTCAAGCTGAACGTGTGGCGATGACGACGGATGGCTGGACGTCATGCTCAAATCAAGGGTATGTGACAATAACCTCTCATCACATTGATCCGGAGTGGAATATGATGACATTTGTTCTGCAAACCAGAGTTTTAAACGAAGCCCATACTGGTAAAAATATCGGCGCGTTACTGCGTAAAGCCTGTACAGAGTGGAAAATCTCAGACAATAATCCTGCCATCGTCACTGATAATGCCAGGAACATGATTGTGGCCGGTGCAGAAGCCCAGTTCAGTCCGCACATTACCTGCTTCGCACATACGTGACATGCAAGGGTTGGCTTCACAGATTGTTGGGGAAGGTGCGAAAAATAGTTGGATATTTTCACCGCAGCCCTATTGCATGTCACGTCCTACGGGAAAAACAAAAGCTGATGGATTTACCCCACCATAAGCTGACTCAAGACATCATAACCAGATGGAACAGTTCATTCGATATGCTTGAACGATTTTTGGAACAACAGACCGCTATAATGGCAACTCTGATGTCCAAGGATCTGCGAAAAGGGGGCACAGATGTAGGCACGCTGAGTGAGACTGATATTGCCAACATTGTTCAGTTGATGGGTCCTGTCAAAATGGCAACCACTGTGATGTGTGAAGAAGAACAGCCAACGCTCTCTGTAATTGCTCCTCTTCGAGCAAAACTGCTGAAACACCTACAGTCATGCGAAGACGACTCAACTCTGGTTGCAGAGATTAAGAGGGTGATGGCCAATGACCTCTCCACACGCTACAAAGGCACCCGAGATGCTCTCAACATAGGTAATTAATTTGGATTCTTAATTAAAATCAACCTTGGTTATAAGACTGTATTAATTTGTAAAATGCCAAACCTTTGAGTTTTAAGTTTTAAGTTGAGTTGTTTTTTTTTCATATGGAAAGGAAAACAAGATATCTGCAATACAATTCTTAGTTCATGGTGGCTTTACCTCATTGCTGTGCCATTTAAAAAAAAACATAGTAAAGTTTAATCTCTTGATTATTTTGTGTATTTTCAGGTGGTCTTGCAATGTCAGTTCAACTTAATTAGGGCCCGAGCACCGAATGGTGAGAGGCCCTATTGAATCTGTAAGGATTTTTATTATTATTATTAGGGCCCGAGCACCGAATGGTGAGAGGCCCTATTGAATCTGTAAGGATTTTTATTATTATTATTATTATTATTATTATTATATTATTTCCCTTTGGGGGGCTTTTTCAGGGTCTAGACATGCTCAAAAAGTTGTGAAACTTTGCAGGAAATTCAAGGTCTGCGGATATTTTAGTATTCTGGTGTAATTTGAATTGGCCGTGGCAAAACGGCTCAACAGCGCCCCCTGGAACCAGCCCCTAGGTTTCCCCTTGACCGATCTTCACCAAAATCGGGCGAAAGTTGTATCATGACCAGTCATGAAAAAAAGTCTCAAGGAGCATTATGAAAAAAGCAACAGGAAGCCCGCCATTTTGGATTTAGTGGCCATTTTGGCCAAATTCCACATTTTTACTTTAATATACTTGTCGTACAGTTTTCATCAGATCAACTAAAAATTTAGTTGAGTGTCATCACAACAAGATTGAGAAAAAAACTGACCAAGGGATTTTTTTTTATCACACCGTGTGACCGTGGCGTGCCGTCAAAGTTTGGTTACACGCCATCAAAACACGAGCATCTGTATCTCGGACATACATGGTCCAATCAAGTCCAAACTAGACATGTAAGACAAGAGTCCCGGCCTGATGACAACAACACAGAAATCATGACTTGAAATCACAGCGCCCCCTGGTGGCAACAGGAAATGTCTTTTCTTTTGCATGTCTTACACTTTGATGTATTTCTCCTCATCCATTGACCTCAACCATGTCAAACTGTATCAAATGGGTCTCAAGACATTGATAATGAAGGCATAAGATAACTGTGACTTTTCGTCAAACGCCATATTAATGGCGTTGCATCAAAGTTCATCAACTCGCCATGAAACACGAAATTGCTGTAACTTCAGTGTTCATGGTTCTATCTCACTCAAAATACATGTGTGTAACAACATCCCCCCCCTGAAGATATTCATATGGTTTTAAGGAATGGGCGTGGCAAAACAACTGACTAGCGCCCCCTAACGGGCAGCCCCGGCACTACGATTGGCCGAAATGTACGAAAATCGATTTGGGCATGTGTCTTTCATAACAAACAAATAAGTCTCTTGGATAGATATGATAGACCAAACAGGAAGCCCGCCATTTTGGATTTAGTGACCATTTTAGCCATATTCCACATTTTTACTTAGATCTACTTGTCGTAGAGCTTTAATCAGATCCACTTCAAATTCAGATGAGTGTCATCACAACAAGATGGAGAAAAAAAATGATTTAGGGATTTTTTTTTCATCACACCGTGTGACCGTGGCGTGGCGCCAAAGTTTGATTAAACGCCATCAAACACGAGGTTCTGTATCTCGAACATACATGGTCCAATCAATTCCAAACTAGACATGTAAGACAAGAGTTCCCGGCCTGATGACATCTACACAGAAATTATGACTTGAAATCACAGCGCCCCCTGGTGGCAACATGAAGTGACATGTTTTATACTTTGATGAACTGCTCCTGGCTGCTTTACAATATACAGCTCAAATGAGCTCAGTCAAGTCATTGGATCAATGTCAGAATTGTGACATTTCCTCAAACCGTGTGAACATTGATGTGCGGCGAAGGATATTCCTTCGCCAAAGGACACGATGTTGTCATAACTCCACTCTGCATTGTCCTATCACTACCAAACTTCTGTCACATGATAAGAGTACAAGCCTGAACAGCTCTATGTGTCAATATTTCCTCAGTGTCATGGCGCCCACCCTACTGATTCGCCATGAAACAGGAAGTACTTTGTTAATCCACTTTGCATTATCCAACCGGCTCCAAACTACTGACCTATGATCACAATCGTGATCTGAACAGCTCCATGTATGACTATTAGTTCAGGGTCATAGCGCCACCAACTGATCAGTGTGAAAATTAAGTTGTAGAAACATTGTCCAATTGACACAAAATTGCTCACGCTACATCAGAGCGCCTACTTGAACTGATCTATATGTCTTAGCGTAATAATAGTGATGGCGCCACCTACTGGCAACAGGAAGTAAGCTTTGTTTTACAACTATCATTTGATTAACATAAAATGTTAACTATTTGATGGCATGGACCGTAAGCAGGCAAGGATCGACATCGCGTGATGGACGCAGGAAGTGAAGCGTTTATCCTTTCCGCAATGCGCAAAACGTGTGCAACGTGGAGACGTGCGCTTGGTCATCGATCGCTCTCTCCACCGACTGCAACAGACTTCAACGTGCGGGTGCTCGGGCCCGCAAGTGCTACAACGTAGCCCTAGTTATTATTATTTCCCTTTGGGGGGCTTTTTCAGGGTCTAGACATGCTCAAAAAGTTGTGAAACTTTGCAGGAAATTCAAGGTCTGCGGATATTTTAGTATTCTGGTGTAATTTGAATTGGCCGTGGCAAAACGGCTCAACAGCGCCCCCTGGAACCAGCCCCTAGGTTTCCCCTTGACCGATCTTCACCAAAATCGGGCGAAAGTTGTATCATGACCAGTCATGAAAAAAAGTCTCAAGGAGCATTATGAAAAAAGCAACAGGAAGCCCGCCATTTTGGATTTAGTGGCCATTTTGGCCAAATTCCACATTTTTACTTTAATATACTTGTCGTACAGTTTTCATCAGATCAACTAAAAATTTAGTTGAGTGTCATCACAACAAGATTGAGAAAAAAACTGACCAAGGGATTTTTTTTTATCACACCGTGTGACCGTGGCGTACCGTCAAAGTTTGGTTACACGCCATCAAAACACGAGCATCTGTATCTCGGACATACATGGTCCAATCAAGTCCAAACTAGACATGTAAGACAAGAGTCCCGGCCTGATGACAACAACACAGAAATCATGACTTGAAATCACAGCGCCCCCTGGTGGCAACAGGAAATGTCTTTTCTTTTGCATGTCTTACACTTTGATGTATTTCTCCTCATCCATTGACCTCAACCATGTCAAACTGTATCAAATGGGTCTCAAGACATTGATAATGAAGGCATAAGATAACTGTGACTTTTCGCCAAACGCCATATTAATGGCGTTGCATCAAAGTTCATCAACTCGCCATGAAACACGAAATTGCTGTAACTTCAGTGTTCATGGTTCTATCTCACTCAAAATACATGTGTGTAACAACATCCCCCCCCTGAAGATATTCATATGGTTTTAAGGAATGGGCGTGGCAAAACAACTGACTAGCGCCCCCTAACGGGCAGCCCCGGCACTACTATTGGCCGAAATGTACGAAAATCGATTTGGGCATGTGTCCTTTCATAACAAACAAATAAGTCTCTTGGATAGATATGATAGACCAAACAGGAAGCCCGCCATTTTGGATTTAGTGACCATTTTAGCCATATTCCACATTTTTACTTAGATCTACTTGTCGTAGAGCTTTAATCAGATCCACTTCAAATTCAGATGAGTGTCATCACAACAAGATGGAGAAAAAAAATGATTTAGGGATTTTTTTTTCATCACACCGTGTGACCGTGGCGTGACGCCAAAGTTTGATTAAACGCCATCAAACACGAGGTTCTGTATCTCGAACATACATGGTCCAATCAAGTCCAAACTAGACATGTAAGACAAGAGTCCCGGCCTGATGACATCTACACAGAAATTATGACTTGAAATCACAGCGCCCCCTGGTGGCAACATGAAGTGACATGTTTTATACTCTGATGAACTGCTCCTGGCTGCTTTACAATATACAGCTCAAATGAGCTCAGTCAAGTCATTGGATCAATGTCAGAATTGTAACAATTCCTCAAACCGTGTGAACATTGATGTGCGGCGAAGGATATTCCTTCGCCAAAGGACACGATGTTGTCATAACTCCACTCTGCATTGTCCTATCACTACCAAACTTCTGTCACATGATAAGAGTACAAGCCTGAACAGCTCTATGTGTCAATATTTCCTCAGTGTCATAGCGCCCCCTACTGATTCGCCAGGAAAGAGGAAGTACTTTGTTAATCCACTCTGCATTATCCAACAGGCTCCAAACTACTGACCTATGATCACAATCGTGATCTGAACAGCTCCGTATATAAATAATCGTTCAGGGTCATAGCGCCACCTACTGATCAGTGTGAAAATTAAGTTGTGTTTACATTGTCCAATTGACACAAAATTGCTCACGCTACATCAGAGCGCCTACATGAACGGATCTATATGTCTGTGCGTAATAATAGTGATGGCGCCACCTACTGGCAACAGGAAGTAAGCTTTGTTTAAAACTATCATTCGATATACATAAAATTTTCACTCTTTGATACAGTGGACCGTAATGAGCAGTTATCAGGCAAGGATTAACGTCGCGTGACTGACGCAGGAGCTGAAGCGTTTATCCTTGCCGCAATGTGCAAAAACGCATGCAACGTGGAGATGTGCGCTTGGTCATCGATCGCTCTCTCCACCGACCGCAACAGACTTCAACGTGCGGGTGCTCGGGCCCGCAAGTGCTACAACGTAGCCCTAGTTTAATAATGCAATGCAATGCAATGTTCTTTAAACAGCATCAGCGTTGGACCCGCGATTCAAAGAACTGCCCTACCTGGAAAAAGAGGACAGAGAACAGGTCTATGCAAAACTGGTTCTTGAGGCACTTACAGGTAACTCTTCTCTCCTCTCCTCTTTCCTCTCTCCTCTCCTCATTCCTCTGCTTTGTTCACTTCTCCCCTTTCATTTGTCCTCTCTCAACTCTCATCTGTTCTTTAACCTCTCTCCTCTAAATTTCTGTGTGCAATCTTACAGAGCAGAAATTTTAACAGTTCACACATTCTTTCTTCCATAGATACCAGCAATGGGAAATGAGGAGGAAGGTGAGGGAGGCTCAAGCCCAAAGCTGTCAGGATCCCAGGAAGAGACCACAGGTGTGTTTCATGTAATGCCAACAAAATATTTTTGCTGTTTAATGAGAATGAAAAACATGACTATATTTTGAAATACATTTCTTATCATATTGCAGCTTCAAATGAGTCGCCTCCATGTAAGAAGAAGGCCTTAGATGCACTGTCTGGCGATTCCTTCACCCAAAGAGAAAGAAAATCCACAAGTGAGACAGCCAGAGTAGAGGTGATAAGGTACCGAGCAAAAGATGCATTGCCTTTGACTGAAAATGCCATGAAGTGGTGGAGATCACAGGAGAAAGAGCTACCACTACTTTCAAAACTTGCTAAATGGTACCTCTGTATCCCAGGCACCAGTGTTCTGCGACCAGATCATGTGGATCAGCTGATATTTTTGAAAAAAAATCTGTAGAGTCATTGCAGAATAGTTGGTTACACCTGATCTTTTGTTAAATATTAGTGCACTGCTGTTTGTTTATTAAAATCAGAGTATTAGCAGGTTCAACCACTGCTCATTTAACCTGAAAAGAAGTTTGTTGCACTTTATTATTGTACTGTTTTTATGTTGAAAACCTCTGCAACAGCAGAAGTAGCAGGTAAACCCACTGTTAATTCAACCTGAAGAATGTTGGTTGCACTTTATTTTTGAGACGGTTTTATTTTTATGTTGGAACAGCAGAACTAGCAGGTTTTTGCACTTTATTCAAATAAAATGTTAATACATTTGCCATTAATTGTTGTTTGCTTGTTTATAATATCCAGAATTAATTTAAACCTGATTTCCTTACAAGAAACAACAGGGATCTCGGACACTTTGCCTGCACTGTACAGTAAAATTACTGAATCGATTTCAAGGAAGAGACCACAGGTACTGACAGAAGCGCTAAAAACTGTAAAAAAAAATCATAAAATGTATATGAAAAGACTAGAGCTGTCAAATGATGAAACTAAATTTTCAGATATATCACCATTTCTAAATGCCCCAAAAATCCCCACTTTCTATGTATATTGTTGTGGCTGTGTGTGGGGGGCTCTCCCACACACAGCCAGAGACGGAATTGTTGCTTCTTAACATCTTTTCTTGTTTCACCACATACATGTGAACAAACATAAACTTAACATTAAGTGACAAGCCTGCAGATTAGTCCGGCTTCTCTCCAGTGAGTCAGTCGCTCCAGTGTCTGAGTCTCTGAAGCGCCATGAGGCAGCGGAGACACTGCCTTTTAGGTGTGAGGACCAATCAGCTAACAGCTCTCACCTGCGCTGACTGATCCTCTGTGGCGCAGGTGAGGGTGCTCTCCCAACCACCACACCTCCACAGTGAAATCTGAATTTGAGCCCATCTCTAGAAGCAGTGTTGAGCCAGTCCACAGGTTCATAGTTTTTATTGGGATGATTTAAGTGTCAAACATACGGCATGTCTTTGGTTTTGAGTCGATGGTCTGCTCATTTTAACACTGAGTCCTGACGGTGAGCTTCACGTCTCGTGTTGTACTGAGCAGAAAAAGTTAACTGGTCATTTTCATGATGTTTAAATGCAGTCTCATAAACTCTGGAGCGAATCTAACAAGCACTAAGTGACTTCATGTACTGATCAGTTCCTGATAACTAGTGATGAGTGTTTATTAGTTATAGTGAGAGCAGGTCAAAGTGGAGGAGGAGATAGAAACTCCAGCTCGGTACAGACCAACTGTAGCTTCTGCTCTGATCATGACGCAGCGGCACTGATCACTGAGCAGGGGTCCCATTTATATCCGTTGCGTATGCACAAAGCAGGGCCTGAAACGTGGTACGCCACTTCTCACGCAAACGCTGGGATTTATAAGAACAAACTTGACGGGGAAATTTGCGTATTTCCACGCAAACTCTGGCCCATGCATATGAACATTTTGGAGAAGGGAATGGGGTGATGCAGTCGTGAGGTGGTGAACTGAAGCAAGATTATGGATCCACTCCATCATTGACATCAAAACCAACAGCTTAGTTCTGCTCGCGCCACAAATCTGATCCTAACAAACTTTTTAATTGAAAAACAAATAAAACAACTTACAGAAAATTACGTTCAGATTCCATTAAACAGCGGAGTTACGGAGCAGAGTCATTAACAGTTTTAAACAATATCTTCACTGTGTGCGTGTATCATCAAATCACTGCAGGGAATGTGACTGTGCCATCAGGCGCACAGAGCGCACTTGAGATCATTAACAAGAAATGAAAAAACTTTCCAAATAATATCCCAGAGTGGCAGTAAGGATCCACTGTTGTGAAGTAATTGGTCCGGATGCTCTCAATAAATAAATCCTGTCGTGACACTAGGGATGCAAAGATTAATGGACATAGTTGACAAAAATGGATGACAAAAATAGTCTGCAACGAATTTAATCATCCATGACTCGTGGGTTACGTCATAGCGCGTGTTTTTCGTGCCATGCAGCAACTAAACATTGTTTTACCGGAGGCGCTGGTGGAAGAAGCTGAGGAGTGAGCCATCTCACTCCCATCTCGCTCCCTCTCAGAAAGTCGTGCATTTGCAAATCGTGACAAAACATGGACCAAGAGTGGTGTCCGTTGCAAAACCATCACGTACCAGAAAGTCAAAAGTATCGGTAAACTTCACCCTTAACATAGCCCGAAAAAAACTAGCTGCAATATTTGTAAGGCGGACCTTGCTTTCCATGGAAGCAGGACATAAGCATTTGAAGAGGAACGTTTGACATCGTAACGTAGACGATGCAGACTCGCCTGTTATCTAGCTTGCTTTATAAACGTATATAAATGTGCGCAGAATTCTAGAACCCATTACAAAAATATGGTTAAAATCTTTTTTAACGAGTTTAGAGCATAATGTTATCCTATTGCCTAGCAACATATTTTTTTATCACTATTATACAGTCCGAAGAAGTCTAGTTTTGTTTGTTTATGTTTTATTGTTTATACTTTCCCTGTCCTTTTGTTACCAGCAAAATGGATACTTGATTTTTTATATATTTTTAGGGTTAATCCTGCATCTTTGAATAGGATCTTTTTTTCATTTCATGCTCCGATTTTTCTATCGTACTCACTTTCACTCATTGTGTTAACAGCAGAAGCAGAGTACCAGTGTATTTTCTTTATTAATGACATCACTGCTGTCCCTTCAGCTGCACCTCACTATCAAACACCACAATGTCAGTGTCAGAAAGTTTCACTTCCTCCTCTCAACTCTTGATGGTGTGACTCCGTCAGGACTCAAGGTGGAAACCCATTGGTCAGCAACATAATTTAATATACATGACGTGCTTTGCATTGACCATTTATTGTTGAAAGTGGGTTTGTTGAGGGCAGACTTGAAGGCAGATCCACGTACGAAAGCTGGATGGACTATGATTTATAAATTGAACATTGCGTTCAGGTGTATGGTGCATGGTTTTATAAATCTGAATTTTCTTTTGCTTACACCATTTCTGGCTTTTGTGCGAACGTACACTTTTAGTGTGAATCCCACACCCTGTTTTATAAATGAGAACCCAGGTGTGACAAGAGAAACTCTATATTTCACTGTTCTTCTACAACGTCACTGACCGGCTGCTTAAAATGAACGAGCTCTGATCTCACTACATGTGTTGCTTCGATCGAGTGAGTGGGGTATGGGTACATGGAGCGGGTCATTCTATGCCTTAAATGCACCGTCTGCAAATGTAATACGTTGCAAACAATTTATGGTAAACTTAAGACTATTTAAGACCCTAATTTCACTGACTGGCTAATTCACGTGAACCATTTCATGCAGAACACTGCTGTTGTAGTTAGATATGATTGTTAAGGTAAGGATAAGGCTAAAAAAATACATTGTGTTGGAAAGTGTCCCTACAAGTATAGAAAGACAAATGTTTGTGTATTTACCAGTGAGCAGGGTTGAGAGCGACAGCCCTGGGCTGGTCTAAGTCCATCCAAAACAGAACCTTTCTGGATGTGCCATCGAGGTTGGCCACTTCAATCCGATTGGTCTCTGAGTCCGTCCAGTAGAGCTTTCGCCCCAGCCAGTCACAGGCCAGCCCATCAGGACTGTCCAGTCCAGACACTACCACTGTCTGACCAGTTCCAAGTGCCTCTTTAAGGGCTGCAACCACAAATCATACAGTGTGAAATGATTATAATAAGGAATTACATTACATTTTTACCTTACTGTTCAAGTAGAATAAACAGATAAAAAACAACATATAGTCTTACAGTTTGATGACTTATTCCAGTGGGTCTGTTTGATCGCCTCCTCACTAACATCAGTCCAAAATATAAGGCCCTCAGCATACAGGAAGTCCACTGCTGCTGCATCCTCCAGGTCACTAACAACAATGGCGGACTCACCCCGCACACCCTCTGCATCTACTAATCGTACGTCACGTCGGTTGGCAAAGAGCAGGAGTGGTGAGCCTGGAAAGCACAAGATATTCTAAGTAGCATTCAAAACAATTCATTCAATTAGGGCTGGGCGATATGGAAAAACATCACGAAAATATTTTGATATATATAGCAATATACATCACATTACCAGAAAACATCTGTTTTCATGTAAAGTTGTCTTGTATATCGTACAAAACTGATCTTACTTGCTTGTACGATCATCCTTCTCTGTGCATGTGTGTTCCCACTCGTCTCGGCCCATCTTCACACACAAACATGGACCGACATCATTAATTATTAATCAATGATGTCGGTCCATGACTCTGTATCGTTCCAGTCACCTTAACTCTGATGTCCTGTCTGTGCGCATCACGTTACGTCTCGTGTAGCAGGTTTAAACGTGTATCAAACAAACATCAGTCCTGTTTGTTTCCTAATAACTTGTGATCAGTGCTGGTGTTAATTGTTAAAGTGAGTGCAGGTCAGAGGGGGAATGAGACTCCAACACAGGACGACCAGACTTTAAATGAGCGACTGTCTTATCCTTGCGCACTGCTGGTTATAATTATTCAGCGGTAGAAACCTGCTGAAACTATGAACGTAGGTGACAACATGATTATTTCAGTCACTGCATCAATGCAGAGTCATCCTCCCCTCTGCAGGAGCCCAAACATTGACACTAGGGCTGAACGATTTGGGGGAAATAATCTAATTGTGATTTTTTTCCCCAAATATTGCGATTGCGAATATTTACGTATTAACGTATTCTGAATACTTGGATTACTTCCACATTGAATTGCATTTTATAAGTGTAGATATGCGGTGGTGTTATAGTCAGAGGAGCAGCAGCAGTTTAAGCTCTGTGTCCGCGGATGCGGCGGGCCAGCTGGATGAAAGGGCAGCTTGCGGATCAGCAGCTCCGTAGATTCCCGTTCACGTCCGGGTGGTCGTGCAGCGGTATGGGACGCCGGTCCTCAGCAGGAACACCCCCATGCTGAACACCTCCGTCTCGCAAATGTGCATGTAGGTGACCGGGGGGCTCTGGAGCCCCGCCGCCCGGGAAATCGGCTTGCTTATCCGGGGACCGATTTTCAGGTCCGCCGCCTGCACCGCGGTCACCGGCGAGATGACCTCGCTCTGTGTGTCCGCCACATCGGCCGAAGACTTTAGGATCCTGTAGGTGATGCAGGCTTGCTTCGCTATCTTCTGGATCAGAGGAGTTTTGTGGTCCCCGCGGCATTCTTGCTGCGGGTGAGGACAGCAGCCCGGTGCCCTACTCTCTTTCGCATGTTTTAAATCGCGCACGTAGCGATTAGAAAATCAAGTTTTATCTACCGTGCGTCACCTCCGGTAAGCGTCCCGCGTCATTTCCTGTTCATTTCCTGTTTACTTGCTGCTAGTGTTGGTCGCTCTCTGTATTAGCTCCTCCGCTAAACTCTGTAACACTACGGCTAAAATCACCGGTCTGTTGTTAAACACCCACACATAACAACCCATACTCTAGCGTTCTTAGTGATTCTGTGTGAGCTCACCCTCGTAGCTCTATATCAGCGATGTCTTCTCTCTCTCCCTCCACTGCTCTCTCTTGCTCCGAGTGTCTTATGTTTACTTACTCCTCTGCCTCACTTAACAGTAGTGGTACTTGTAATAAATGTAGTGTGTTGGTAGCGATGGAGGCGAGGCTTAGTGACTTAGAAGCTCGGCTCCGCAGCTTAGAAACTCCGTTAGCTGTAGTTAGCCGGCTTCCGCTAGCGTCGGAGCCACCTAGCATAGCACATAGCTTAGGACGTAGCTTAGCTTCAACTAGCAGTCCCCTGACTAGTCCCGTGCAGCAGGGAGCCCAGGGCAGCTAGGTGACGGTCCGGAGGGGGCATAGTGCTAGTCTTAAAAAGGCCATGATTAAAGAGCCACCAGCTCACGTTTCAAATAGATTCTCTCCACTCAGCGAGGCACCCGCTGATAAACAAACTCTGATTATTGGCGACTCGGTTCTGAGAAACGTCAGGGTAGCGACACCAGCTACCATAGTTAATTGTATCCCAGGGGCCAGAGCCGGCGACATCGCATCTAAACTTAAGTTAATGGCTAAAACTAAACGTAAATACAATAGAATTGTAATTCGCGTCGGCAGCAATGACTCCCGGCTTCGTATGTCGGAGATCACTAAAGTGAATGTTGAGTCGTTGTGTGCTTTTGCTAAAACGATGTCAGACAAAGTAGTTTTCTCTGGCCCGCTCCTTAATACAACAGGTGATGACATGTTTAGCCGCATGTTGTCTTTTAACCGCTGGCTGTCGACGTGGTGTCCTGTAAACGGTGTGGGCTTTGTAGATAATTGGCTAACTTTTTTGAGAAAACCTGGTCTTGTTATGAGAGACGGCGTTCATCCCACTTGGGATGGAGCAGCTCTCTTATCTAGGAATATTACAAAGTCTATAACATGACAACCCATAGTTGGGACCAGGAAGCAGAGCTGCAGTGCTAAACACTTCTCTGCGCTCCCTCTGGATCAGTCACACAACCCCATAGAGATTGTGTCTGTCCACCGTCCGATTAAATTATTGAAATTAAACAATAACAGAGCGAGAACTCCACACAAAAATCTAATAAAAATTAAAACAACCTCTGCAACAACACAGGGAACTAAGACTTTTAAATGTGGTCTTTTAAACATTAGATCACTATCAACTAAGGCTCTTTTAGTTAATGAACTAGTCTCTGACTACAACCTAGATGTATTGTCCCTCACTGAGACGTGGCTGCATCCTGATGAATTTGTCAGTCTAAATGAATCTACTCCCCCCAGTCATATAAATGCACAGGTTCCCAGAGAATTTGGGCGAGGAGGTGGAGTTGCTGCTATTTTTAACTCCAGTCTATCAATTAATCCAAAACCTAAACTTAACCTAAGCTACAAATCATTTGAATGTCTGGTTCTTAGTCTTCCACGCCAATCCAGGAAACACCAACAGCCAATCATATTTGCTGTAGTTTACCATCCTCCCAGGGCTTATACTGAATTTTTAACGGAATTCCCTGAGTTTTTATCAAACTTAGTCCTAAAGAGCGATAAAATTATTATTGTTGGTAACTTTAATATCCATGTTGACAATAAGAAAGATTACCGTAGCGTAGCATTTAATTCAATACTAGACTCAATTGGTTTCAGTCAGTGTGTGCACCAACCGATCCGTAGATATAAAGAACAAATTCTTTAAAAACCCGAGCTCCATTGAGATGGACCACCTCGTCTATAGCTCTGCAGACTCATTACGATTAACATTAGATTCAATAGCGCCTCTAAAAAAGAAAAATGTCAAACATGGTAAATTAGCTCCGTGGTATAATTCCCAGACAAATGAGTTAAAACAATTATCAAGAAAACTAGAAAGGAAGTGGCGCTCCAGCAACCATGTTGAAAACCTCATAGACTGGAAGAATAGTGTTAAAGAATATAAAAAGGCTCTCCACAAAGCAAGAGCAGCCTACTATTCAAAACTAATAGAAGAGAATAAAAACAACCCCAGGTTTCTCTTCAGCACTGTAGCCAGGCTGACAGAGAGTCACACCTCCACCGAACCCAGTATTCCTCGATCCCTAAATAGCAATACCTTTATGACCTTTTTTAATGATAAAATTCTAACCATTAGAAATAAAATCAACAATCTCCTGCCCTCAATTGGCACTAATACCCTCCCAATAACAGAAATCTCAGAAATGGCTGAGAATCCTAACCATTATTTAGACAGCTTCTCTCTGATCACTTGTGATCAGTTTACCAAAATAATCTCAGGTTCTAAACCAACAACTTGTATCTTAGATCCCATTCCTACAAAATTACTTAAAGAAATTCTGCCCCTAATTGATAGTTCGTTACTTAACACAATCAATCTGTCATTATCATCAGGTTATGTACCACAGTCTTTTAAAATAGCAGTAATCAAACCCCTTCTCAAAAAACCCACCCTAGACCCAGAGGTTTTAGCCAATTACAGACCAATATCTAATCTCCCCTTCATGTCTAAAATCTTAGAAAAAGTGGTAGCCAATCAGCTGTGTGAGTTTCTCCAGGAAAATAATATATATGAAGACTTTCAGTCGGGGTTTAGAGCCAATCACAGCACAGAAACAGCCTTGGCAAAAGTCACTAATGACCTTTTAATAGCCTCAGATCAGGGACTTGTGTCTGTCCTCGTTCTGTTAGATCTCAGTGCAGCATTCAACACAATTGACCATCAAATTTTATTACAAAGACTCAAACAGTTAATTAAAATTAATGGAACTGCCCTTAATTGGTTTAAATCTTATTTTTCTGATCGCTCCCAATTCGTGCAAATTAATGATGAGACATCTGTGCGCACCAAAGTTAACCATGGTGTTCCACAGGGCTCTGTGCTCGGCCCAATTTTATTCTCATTATATATGCTTCCACTAGGAAACATTATCAGGACACACTCGGTAAATTTCCACTGCTATGCGGATGACACCCAGTTATACTTGTCAATAAAACCTGAACAAAGTAATCAATTAACTAAACTTCGAGCATGTCTCAAGGACATAAAAACCTGGATGACCCGCAATTTTCTCTTATTAAACTCAGACAAAACAGAGGTTATAATACTTGGCCCAAAACACCTCAGAGATAAATTATCTAACGATATAGCTGCGCTAGACGACATTGCCATTGCTTCCAACGAAACAGTCAGGAACTTGGGAGTGATCTTCGATCCTGATTTATCTTTTAATAGTCACTTAAAACAAATTTCTCGGACTGCCTTTTTCCACTTGCGTAATATCTCAAAAATCAGGCATGTCCTTTCGCAAAAAGATGCAGAAAAACTAGTCCACGCCTTCGTTACATCGAGACTGGACTATTGTAACTCATTATTATCAGGCTCCAGCAGTAAGTCGTTAAAGACTCTACAGCTTGTCCAAAATGCCGCAGCACGTGTCCTGACAAGAACAAAGAAAAGAGAGCACATTTCTCCAGTATTAGCTTCGCTACACTGGCTTCCAGTTAAATCTAGAATAGAATTTAAAATTCTCCTCCTCACCTTCAAGGCCCTTAATAATATAGCGCCTTTTTACCTTAAAGAGCTGTTAGTACCTTATAAACCCTCTAGAGCACTCCGCTCCCAGAATTCAGGCTTACTTGTCGTCCCTAAAGTCTCTAAAAGTAGAGTAGGAGCCAGAGCTTTTAGCCATCAAGCCCCTCACTTGTGGAATAATCTACCAATTTCAGTTCGGGAGGCAGACACCATCTGTTTGTTTAAGAGTAGGCTCAAAACCTTTCTTTTTGATAAAGCTTATAGTTAGAGTTAATTAGTGAGGCAGAACGTAACTTGCTCTATTTTTTCCCCGGGGTCCCTTTGCTTTAACACCCGCAGATCCAGGGCCTCTGTGGCCGCACCATGGATTGCTGTTTGTGGATCGCGCATCGGGGGTCGCAGTGGTGGACCCAGTGTGGCGGATTCTGTGTCGTGTGGGCTGATCGTGGTGCTGGTGGCGGACCCTGTGTCGCGTTGGCACTGGGTAAAGGAGGTGGACCAGGGCCGCGGCAATGGCTCGTGGTGGGCGGCGGTGGACGGTGACTGAGGACTGGAGTGGCCTCTGGTCTGGATGGTGGATCGTGGTCCTGCTGGTTGCCGACCATGGACTGTGATTGCAGCGGGACTGCATCAATGCCGCTAAAGACTTTAATGATGAATGTTTTTTTACACGTGGCATCTATTGCACTTCTGTCCGTCCTGGGAGAGGGATCCCTCACATGTGGCTCTCTCTGAGGTTTCTACTTATTTTTACCTGTTAAAATGGTTTTTAGTAGTTTTTCCTCACTCTTGCTGAGGGTTAAGGACAGAGGATGCCACACCCTGTTAAAGCCCTATGAGATGAATGTAATTTGTGAATATGGGCTATACAAATAAAATTTGATTGATTGATTGATATCGCAATTTTATCGCAAATGCAATTAATCGTTCAGCCCTAATTGACACATGTGCTGCTGCTGTTCCGCCACTCTGTGCTGTGTGTGTCAACTTAATTCGATTTGGGTGTAACTCTATTCCAGCCACATTATGCTTAGGCGTGGCCCTATGCTAATTATCATTGGCTGTTCATGTTGTCTGTCAAAACATAGATGGGATGAATTATATCGATATGTCTTAAGGTTTTATTGCGATAACTAAGGGTTTTTAGTAGTTTTCCTTACTCTTGTTGAGGGTTAAGGACAGAGGATGTCTCACCATATTATGAGACCAATTGTGATTTGTGAATATGGGCTATACAATTTAACACACACCAAGATGATCGAAATTCATCAAGGAATCTCACTTATGATATTTCTTATTTGTTCATATTGGTTTAACGCAGACAATGGTTTAACGTATCTGCAGCCAGCTGACTGCTGTCCAAGTGCAGAAGGATAGCCCAGTGTCAATTAAAAGCACCTTTCAGTAGAACTTTTAGTCCCATGGGTGTGCATGCCAGCTGAGAACTGTTGTCATAGCGATGCTTACAGTGATATCTACAGTGTTGAATTCTGCCTTTCTGACAAGGATGGTTCAAACTTAATGGATATTTTGAAAGGCCATGAATGCGGTGAGAGAGAGAGAGGGAGACAACGTGAGAGTGCACAACAGCAGAGCAAAGAACATTGCACACAGCTAGCTCTACAATGAAGCAAAAAAGCAAAACACTAAATTATAATCCTACAGAGGTAGGGGGCGGTACATGGTGTTATAGGAGTAACTGGTGTGACATTGAACAGCTATATCAATCAATCAATCAAATTTTATTTGTATAGCCCATATTCACAAATTACAATTCATCTCATAGGGCTTTAACAAGGTGTGGCATCCTCTGTCCTTAACCCTCAGCAAGAGTAAGGAAAAACTACTAAAAACCCTTTTAACAGGGTAAAAATAAGTAGAAACCTCAGAGAGAGCCACATGTGAGGGATCCCTCTCCCAGGACGGACAGAAGTGCAATAGATGCCACGTGTAAAAAAACATTCATCATTAAAGTCTTTAGCGTTATTGATGCAGTCCCGCTGCAATCACAGTCCATGGTCAGCAACCAGCAGGACCACGATCCACCATCCAGACCAGAGGCCACTCCAGTCCTCAGTCACCGTCCACCGCCGCCCACCAGGACCCATATGGATTGTGCAATAATATTATCACTGATCAATAACCTACTAAAAAGCATTTTATTTTCTTCAAATGTAAGTCTGAAGAAAATATTCGTCTTTACACAGTAGATATGGTGGAAAATTAATAAGTGAACACATATCTAGGGCTGGGCGATAAAGACAAATATAATTATCGTGATATAAGTTTTCCTTGATAGAAATATAAGACATGGTCAATGCAAACGCGCTAGAACTTATTCCAACCATGTTTTGACAAACCGAGCAGCCAATGATAATAAGGATAGCTCTATGCCAAACCAATCATTTGGAATAGACTTACAGCCACGTCAGGTTAGGTTGAAGCATACAGCACAGAGTATGAAAGCATTAGACGGCAGCAGCACATGTGTTAATGTTTGGGCTCCAGCATAGACAGGGTATATGCAGCATCCTGAGATTAAATTCAATACTTTTCAAGACCTTTTTCAAGACCCTTCTAATATGACCCCTATAATAAGACCCTAGTGCCACTAACCGGTTACATCAGCTACAAAATTGAGTTTGAAATTGCAAACTTAAATGAAGTTTGCCAGAACTTATATGTAGCACTGTCTCAACACAACAGAATTCAGATAGGCCGGGAGGGAATAAAGCTCAAAAGAATAAATTGAGTTATTAAGTCAAAAGGCACAATTTATTTATAACAATAAGATGCTCACTCACTCACTCACTCATTCACACATGCACATAACAGTGTTTCCCACAGGATTTGTAGAGATCATGGTGGATTGACCCTGGACCCTCTCGGAAGATGATATACAGTGGACATAAAAGTCTACACACCCCTCAAATTGCAAGGTTTTTGTGATGTAAACAAATGAGACAAAGATAAATCCTGTCTGAATGTTTTCCACCTTTGATGTGACCTTAAACGTGAACGATTCAATTGAAAAAACAAACTGAAATCTTTTATGGGGATATATTTAAATGAAAAACTGAAATAATGGGGTTGCATAAGTGTGCACACCCTCTTATAACTGGGGGATGTGGCTGTATTCAAAATTAACCGAACACATTAAAACTCATGTTAAATAGTAGTCAGTACGCACCTGCCATCATTTACAGTGACTCTGATTAATCCCAAATAAAGTTCAGCTGTTCTAGTAGGGTTTTCCTGACATTCTCTTAGTTGCATCTTACAGCAAGAGCTCTGGTCCGCAGAGAGCTTCCTAAGCATCAGAGGGATCTCATTGTTGAAAAGTATCGGTCAGGACAAGGGTAAAAAATAATTATCAAGGCATTACATATACCATGCAACACAGTGCATGGTATATGTAATACCAGGAGAAAATATGGCACAACAGTGACATTACCAAGAACTGGACGTCCCTCCAAAATTGATGAAAAGACAAAAAGGAAATTGGTCAGGGAGGCTTCCAAGAAACCTACAGCAACATTAAAGGAGCTGCAGGAATTTCTGGCATGTACTGGCTGTGCACATGTGACAACAATCTTCTGTACTCTTCGTATGTTTTGGCTATGGGGTAGGGTACCAAGAAAAACATCAAAGCCTGGCTAAATTTTGTAAAAACATACATTAAGTCTCCAAAAAGCATGTGGGAAAATGTGTTATGGTCTGATGAAACCATGGTTGAACTCTTTGGCCATAATTCCAAAAGGTATGTTTGGCACATTAATAACACAGCACATCACCCAAAGAACACCATATGCACACTGAGGCATGGTGGTGGCAGCGTCATGCTTTGGGGCGGTTTTACTTCAGCTGGACCAGAGGCCTTAGTTAGTGTGGAGGGAATTATGAACAGTTAAAAATACCAGTCTGTTTTGGTACACAAAACCTTCAGGCTTCCGTTAGAAAACTGAAGATGAAGAGGAATTTCAGCTATCAGCATGGCTTAACCAGAAGAAGATGAATGTTTTGGAATGGCCAAGCCAGACCCGAGACATGATTCCAATTGAACATCTGTGGGGTGGTTTGAAGAGGGCTGTGTACAGGAGATTCCCTAGAAATCTGACAGATTTGGAGCCCTTTTGCAAAGAAGAGTGGGCAAAAATTGCCAAGTCAAGATGTGCCATGCTAATAGACTCCTACCCCAAAAGACTGAGTGCTTTAATATAGTCAAAAGGTGCTTCAACAAAGTATTAGGTTAAGGTGTGCAAACTTATGCAACCAGGTTATTGTACGTTTTTTATTTTCAGGATTTATCTTAGTCTCATTTACATCACAAAAACCTTTAATTTTAACAGGGGTGTGTAGACTTTTTATATCCACTGTAGTACATTTTAAAGTAAAAAAGCATCAATCTGGTCCACTTTGAGAGACAAATTAAGAGGCTAGATTGAAATTAATATGGCAGTCAGAATCTACTTGTGTCGTGAGAAACACTGCTCAGACACACTGAGCAGTAAATGGTTCAGTCAACTCTGCAATAGGCACTTTTATAATACTTTAAATAATAAAACTATTTTGCAGCATAAATAACACAAATCAGATCAACATTGTCACTGATATAATGCTACAACTTTCTCAGAAAGAGCCACCATGTGGACGTGAGAGAGTGTTGTTTTACTGTTGTGTCGAGACACCACAACACTTCAGCAGAGAGCAGCGTTGGTGTGGCCCCCAGTGTCACTCTGAGGTCTGTACAAGTTGGAGCGGCAGCCACTGAGTTAACGTTAGCAACGCTAGCAGCTAGTTACTAGCTTCAGTTGTCATACTCTTACTGGGTCGTGTAACAACGTTAGCCGAGAGAAGGTACTGCCCAATGCTCGACCGCTGTCTGCGTGCCGCAGCGGATTTGTGGCTAGCGCCTCACATATGTGGCCGGAGAGCATCGATCCCCATTGAAGCTACACCCATCTTCTTTCTACAGACTGAACTGTAAGCCTCTCGGTCATTCCCAGCGACGGGCTTTAACCAGGGTTTCAACTGCTCGTGTTCCAACTACGACTCTGCAAATTTACACCTCCCCATTGCCTACTCCTTTGCAGCCATTTAAATATTAATAGCGCACTATTGGAAGCTAGCCGTCCTCTACATGGAAGATTCAACAGCGCTATTCGCGCTTGAGTCCCGTCACCACTTGAATAAGGTATTTTTTGTTGCGCTTTTGTGAGGACTCGAATAAATGGATTCACATAAACTTTTAACAACTTTTGACAAATATGCTATTCACATTTGTAAGCTATTTTATTTAGTGGCTTTATTGTGGAAGGTTGATGTGTAGTTCCTGTTATTAGCAGGGTGTTGGTTGGGACTCTTGTTTTGAAGGGGGATTCTAACGGAAGGGGGTGTTGTCGATAGAGACGTTTTGAAGTGTGAAGGAAAATAAACGGGTCCGATTCAATAACCATCTCTCATGTAATTTTTCGGCTAAGGCCTGACAGTATAAGAGGAAAAAACTATCGGCTTCACATCTAAAGAGTCTTGAAGTTGAAAAAGATTCAAGACTTTTTAATACTTTTTAAGGGTCTTGATTTTCCCTAAAATAATTTATCAACTTTTAATACTTTTCAAGACCCCATGGATTCCCTGATAGAGGTGGACGACTCTGCATCGATTTGGTGACTGAACATAATCGATTCATGTTGACCACTACGTTCATTGTTTTAGCGAGTTTCCACCGCTGAATTATTATAACCACTGCTGTCTAAGGACCAGGACAGATGCACATTAAAGGTCCGGTCGTCATGTATCGGCTTCGGCTTCCTCTTAACCCCCACACTGACCTACACACTTTACACTTCACCAGTAAACACCAGCACTGATCACAAGTTATTAGAAACAATCAAGACTCATGATCCCACATCATCGATTAATAGCTATATACATTAGATTATCAGTCTGTTTGTGAAAACGGAAAGAAACGAGCAGACACACACATACACAACATTTTTTTTTCAGTTTCTGTGATTATGTGTGTGCAGATCGCACTGCAGTCCCATGCCCTTTTATAGGCATTGGCAAGGCATTGGCCTATGCTATTTAGGAAAAACTGACATGGGCTTTTAACTTATAATCACATGGCAAACATCAATATAAGAGCACAGATGCAAAGAACTCTGCAGTTTTAGAACGTGAGGTTTTCTAAGAAAAACTTGTTAAGAACACATTTAAGATGTAAAATATTGGGGAAGGAGCCCCAACAATCAGAGCAATACCGTACTTTCCGGACTATAGAGCGCACCTTTATATAGACCGCACCGGCAAATTTTAAAAGAAAAACGAAATTGTACATAAATAAGCCGCACTGGTATATAAACCGCAGGTGTCCCCGTTGAAACATGAGATATTAACGTGGCAAAATGTTACAGGAAAGATCTTTTTTAAAACTTTTAATTAAATAAATGCCGGTAACATCCACAACTTGTTTTAGCTTTCAGTCGGATCTGCACGGTGGAAACACCTTCTCCGTCTGCTCTCTGTGTGTTCACCCAGTCTCCAAGAACGTTTTCTTGCCTCTGAAAGCTTTTGTCGTCTTTTTACAACGAGTCAGTTCTTCGTGCTGTCGTCTCTAGATTCTCAGCATGTAGCGCCCTACCCACAATTCTCAGGTGCACTACGTCACACACACAACAACTTTCTTAAAGGGGCAGGCCATACCTGCAACACTATGAAAATCCTTCTAGCCGCATCGTTGTATAAACCGCAGTCTCAAAGCTTGTGAAAAAAAGTAGCGGCTTATACACCGGAATTTAAGGTAATAGGGTTGTCTTCCTGTCTGTAGGCGTTCCATTGCACGTCACGCCATCGATGTTTAATGTCAAGGCTAAAGCATAACAACATGGCATCACAAACATCTCAAGGCTTCCTTGACGGATTTTTTCGGTGAATGAATGAAAAAGCTAGGCATTGCATGTCAAAGTATAATACATGGTACTTCATGTCCAAGCTAAATGGTTTGGTTTTGTATTTATATAGCGCTTTTCTAGTCTTGAAGACCACTCAAACAGTACAGTTTTACATTCACCAATTCACACACACATTCATAAAGTACATCTATTAGCAGCACTTTGTTGTTCTTTTGGGGGCAATTCGGGATTCAGCATCTTGCCCAAGGACACTTCGGCATTCCGACCTTCAGGTTGGAGGACGACTGCTCTACCCCTAAGCCACAGTCGCTATGGAGCAGTGTGACTATTATTACATATTGGCATAAAGATATGTTCAGGTCAGGGCCCTTATCACACACATGAAGTTTGACAGTGATTGGAGCAAAGTAGTAGATTGTGTTCAGGCTTGGGCCATGTTAAGTTTGGTGCAGATTCGATAATGTACACTGATGTTGAAACAACTTCCTGTTACCCGGCAAAACATTGAAATTGGATTAGGCCCTTTAATCTAAATTAAATGTTAATATGGGAAAAAAAATTGACAGTCAATACTTCACATGAAGACAGTCCTATTAAAACACGACATGTCATGACCACATTCTGCATATTTTAAATAAGGTTAACAATGTGTATCATAATCCATCATCAATTAATGTGTTTATTTGTATAGCCCATATTCACAAATCACAATTTGTGTCATGATTCTTGACTTTTAACTTTTGGAAGAGCTTTTGTTTTTCGTGGACTATTCTTATTATGGACACTTTTGTTTTTTTAAACTTTATCAGTGTTTCCTCTATCAGTTGCACTTCGTTTCACTCTTTGTTCCACTCTGTTTTTGGATGTGTGTTCCACTGGGTTTTCTGTTTTATTTAGAATGTCTGATCTCCCTAATGTTTCTGTTACAGTTCAATTATTTGTGGAGTCATCTGTTAAGTCATGGTCTTAGTCTCTGTCAGTTTTGTCTCCGTTATCTCCTGCCTTGTTTTCTTCTCATGGACAGATTGAATTTTGTCTTTTGTTTCTTCCTGGCCCTGCTTCTTGTTTTGAGCTATTTGGAGTAAATTCGTTTTTTTTTATTGGATCTACCTCTCGCCTTGATCCTACATTTTGGGACCCTCTGCTCGCTTCACATTTGGCTCTTTTTTGATAGTCAGTAGTTTGCTAATTACAGACGATACACAATTATATCTCCCAGTGAAGCCCAACAACCATACAAACCTGTCACGTTTAGTTAGCTGTCTATATGATATTAAAGACTGGATGTCATATAATGTCCTTCAATTGAACTCTGAAAAAACTGAAATTCTCATTATTGGTCCACATCACTTAGATTCAGTTAACATTAGGTTAGAACCACTCAGGAGCCTGTGCGCAGCCTGAGGTCCTCAGGCAGAAACCTGCTAGTTGTTACGAATATACGTTTCTTATTTTTGCAACAATCCAAAACAAAGACAAACAATGTTCAGAATATTCTCAAAGGTACTGCATGCTCAAAACATATAATTAAAGCATAAATGGAAAACTCAAGCCCAACAAGAAACAACAGATCGGAATATTGACCATGTTACTCTGCCTGCAAGCTGTAGCCAACCATTTAGCTTTCGCTATTGAAAGTTTGTTGTTTGTGGAGTTTTCCATGAGTCTCCGTTGCAAACTAACTAACTTGGACTTCCTTTGGCTAGGGGGAGTAGGGTTCTCTGCATCGGCTGTATGCTTGGCCAGCAAATGGTATCTAAGACTTGTCGTACTCCAGTGGTAACTCATTTCACATCGACAGTAAATGCATATAACTTTGGTTTTGTCAATAAAACCATGTGGCTTGGCTTTGAAGCTGGACTTTTTTCATTTGAGGCTTGTTTCTGCTTGTTAATGGCCCCTTAAAAAACAGTGTGGCGTTAAAAGGAATATGCATTAACTAATTTTGATTTTTAACTTTGACAGCCCTAATTTTTACATATTTATTTTATATTTTATATAATACACTTACGTAAATGTATTTTAGTATTTTGTATTAACAGCATGTTTGCCGATATAGTCCAGAGAATTGGGTCCAGGCTTTGCCCAGACCTTCACGCATGTGCAACGCAGCAGGTGGTTCTTTACACAGTGGTGCTCCCAACAGCAACAAATCCTCCGAATTATTCAGGCGAGAGCTTGTGCAGCCGGCAGGAACAGGAATTAACGTATTACCTCCACTAGGAGATCATGTTGTTAGATGTTTACGGCACCCCGACACCATCGTCAGCTGTTTTCACCACACGTATAACTGTGCGCAGGATTCTAGAATTCATTACAAAAATATGGTTTAATACTTTTTTTAACAAGTTTAAAAGCGTAATGTTATCCTATTGCCTGACAGACGTCTTTTTTAATCACAATTATGCAGTCCGAAGAAGGCTGTAGTTTTGTTTGTTGATTTTTTTTTATTGGTTATACTTTCCTTGTCCTTTTAACAGAAAAATACAAACTTGATTTTAATATCGGCACTTGTTCACAGGGAAAAGGAACAAAGTTACCCTAATATGCAGCAAAGTTTATAAAAGTACATTTTTGAGTGAAGTATTGATCTTTATTGTATTTATTTTCAGTCATCACATGTCGCTAAGAACCTCAATCTAAATTTAAAAGCTGTTGGCTAAATAAGAGCAATTGAGAATTTATGTGATTCATAATCTGATTAGTTGATTAATAGTTTCAATAATCTATAGATTAATCGACTATCAGAATAGTCATTAGTTGCAGCCCTAAATTACACATGCACCTCATCTGGAGAAAATACGAAGGATTTATGGAGGTCAGTGCATCAGCAGCTTTAGAGTTTAGCCGAAATGTTATGTGGTTAATGATGCACACAGTCATCAGCTAAATCAGGGGTTCCCAAAGTGGGGGTCGCGACCTCCAGCACCCTTCCACAAAACAAATACAATTTTGAATTAATTTTAAATGGAATTTTTATCCCTTTATTATATAAATATGTACATAAATATGAGTTGAAATTAGAATAGAAGTCCTCTCAGTTTTTTCCTTTTTCTTTGTGACCCATCAGGTTATTACGAAACAGATTAGTGGAACGAGCGAGAGTTGCAAGGCAAAAAGAAGTCCTTACGAAACAGACAATCCCAGCCGCAGCTCAAAGGGGCATCCGATGAGGTGGCATATTTAATTGCACAGGCAAAAAAGCCAGACACAATCGGTGAAACGTTAATTAAACTTGCTGCTGTAGCTATACATCTGGCCATGAATGGGGATAAATTATAAGCCGGAATGGAATCAGTGCCGCTGTCTAAAGGGACCCGGCACATCACAGACATGGCCCAGGATATATAGGGCCAGCTGGTGGATAGAGTTAAGAAAGGGAAATATGCTTTACAGTTAGATGAATCCACAGATACATTAAACTCTGCCCAGCTGCTTGTTTTCATCAGATACAGTTTTGACGGAAAATGGACATGGACATTTTTACAAAACTAAAAGAAGAGGGACTTTCTTTGGAAAAAACTGTATTGATGTGTATAGGGACAGGGCTGGAGCGTTGCTGGGGAAAATGGCAGGACTGAAATCGAGAGTCTTACAATTGGCACCGCACGTAAATTCCACACACTTGTATATTTCACAGGGAATCTCTTGCAAGCAAAACACTTGTATCAAAGCTTAACCCTATTCTTGACATTGCGATAAAAATTATCAACTACATAAAAACACGTCAATATCAGCCTTGCTCTTGCAGGGGTAATGTGCTGAGAAGCCTGTATGAGCTGCGGGACGAGGTGCACATATTTCTGATGGAGCATGGATCCCAGCTCGCTGACCACCTCACTGACCCTGAATAGTTGGCGGCGTACTTGTTCAAGACTTTCTCAGCCCTGACGTACATAAAGAATAAATACAGAGCGCAGCTAAAGTCGGAGAATGGTCTCTGAGTCGCCCTCTCCAAAATAAAGCCGAGATTGGACTTGCTCTGCCTCATGCATATTGCCCACCTATCTCATTAGGTAATAATGTTTAGACTAAAATAAATAACCCTAAAGTTTTTGCATATGGCAGCAATAAGGTGTCTGCTGATCGGTATGCATTCAGACGCGCACAGACATCACCTATGCACTTTTTTATACTTACAGCATATGCTCACTCAGCCCTGCTGTTTATATAGGGAGTTGCCCTGTATTCTGGTTATATTCTATTTCTTAAATTGCTGTAAAATAATATCATGGCTGTAAGGCTGTTGTTCTTTTGTGTTATATTAATGCCCGTGTTTGCATATGCCTAATAGTGCGTGTGCGTGGCTGTGCGCAACATTATATAACACATCCAGGCTCGGTGGGGGTCGCCAGTCTATGGCATCGTTATTTTAGGGGTCGCGGGCTGAAAGTTTGGGAACACCTGAGCAAACCAATCTTTTTTACAATGAAACACCAAAATATTGGATTGGTAAGCAACTAGCAGATGGGAAAGTAGAAGAGTTTGAGGCTAGAAGGGAAATATGAAGGCCTGAAGGAAAGGACAAGAGATGTGGTCACATGCATCGTTCTGCTAAGATGGGCTCTGATAAGGCTTAAAGCAAGAAAGCCTATTTGCTTTCTTCAAGAGAAGCAAAACACATCAACAGACAAATCCTCCCTTTTACCATTTCTGTCTCCCCCATCTGTTCTTATACTTTCTATAACTTCTCTCTACAGTTTGTCCTTCATTCCAGTCTTTCTCCCCTCTATCCTCTCTTTTTCGTCTCTCGCCCTTCCCTCAATCATACTTGGATGAAATTCAAACAGTACAGAACTTCCTTGAGTTTGTAAAATACATAAATATAGCCCATAATTATCCCTTATCTGTGTTTCTTTTGTTTCTTTTTAGATACCTGTTAAATAAATGAAACTGGTGGAGCACAGGGAGCTGGAGCTGACCACCGCAGGCATGGTGTCGTTGTAAAATTGTCTGTTTTTATATAGCGCTTTTCTAGTCTTGATGACCATGCAGAATGCTTTACAGGACAGTTTAACATTTACCATTTCACACACACGTTCATACAGTGCATCTATGTGCAGCACTTTTTTCTATGACTAGGTGTAATTCAGGGTTCAGTATCTTGCCTACGGACATTATGGTATTAGGAATGGGGAAGACTGGGATCAATCTACCAAACCTTCTGGTTGAGGACAACTGCTCTAATCCCTAAACCACAGCCACCCCTTCTGGTGACTGTAGGAACATACCTTTTTGGACTGAGAGAGGAAATGCATAGGCCAGGATCTTGAAAACTGTGTGACTCTACCACCGCACATCCCCAAGTTTTGCCTTGAAGTTTTTCACATAGGTAGGAATTTTGGTAATCTGGGACGTTGAGTAATGTTCCAACAATCTACTCAACAGCACATTTACTATAAGTTAGCATGGATATCAGGTTACTGGAATCACATGACTTCATGGGGGTCACAGAAAGGCTGGGGCATATGTCAATCACAAACCCCTCCCATGCAGTGTTAATATTGGCAGCTATTTTTGATTTAGTTTTACGAAAATGCATATTAATTTTAGTCACATTTAGTCATTTTTATCCTTCTTATTTTTAGTCTAGTTTTCGTCCACTAAAACTCAGAACATTTTATTCTAGTTTTAGTCGACGAAAACTAATTCCATTTTAGTCTAGTTTTAGTCACATTTAATAGCAACATTAAACTCCTTTTCTTCCCTCCTCAGGCCCAGGGACCCCCTGTGTTGTGTCTACAACTGCATAATAGTCTAGCTTGAAGTACTCCATTAGATATCCCTCCTAGCATAGGTCTATAGCAGGGGTCGGCAACCTTTACTTTCAAAAGAGTAATTTTGCCCCCTCATCCCCCAAATAAAATTTGTCTGGAGCGGCAAAACATATTTGATAACAAAGCTAATAAAGTTTAATATAAAGTTATACTATACCTAACTATAGTTTGTTGCATTTATGAAATTATAGAACGACAATAAAGAAAACTCTTGACATTTTATTGCTATTTGTAGCTGTTACAACAAAGGAAAACACCAAATGCTTATGAAGAGAAGAAAATACACAGGCAAGTGTAGGACTACTTTGAAATAAATTAAACACAGATCTATGTAGGGCTATCTGAGTCCTCCCCATATTTGTGGGAAATATATGAAATAAGAAGTACCCTAGTTTGAAATAAATAAAAACATATAGCTGCAGCCTAATAGCTTAAAAATATATATTTAGTTATAAATGTGAAAACATAAAGCGAGAGCAGGTCAGACTGGAGGCGAACACAGAAACTGCAGCTCGGTAGAAAGCAACTGCAGCTTCTGCTCTGATCAAGAAGCTGAGGCGCTGATCTCTGAGCAGCCGAGACCAGAGAAACTCTGTGTTTTCACTGTTTCCATAGTTAAGAAGCAGTCAGTCAGTGACCGGCAGCTTCACGTGAACGAGCTCTTATCTCACTGTGTCTCTCTGAGCGAGTGAGCGGGGCGGGGGGCGGAGCCTAGGGTCTGGTGCGCTATCTGGGAAAACACACACACACACATACACAGACACACACACTCACTCGACCGCTCCTGATACTTCATGACGGCCCGATACGATGATTACCTATATTTTGGTCTCGTCTCGTCTCTTCAACGAAAGTTAAAATAGATTTAGTCATAGTTTTTATTTTCAAAGATCCGTTTTCGTTACGTCTTTGTCTCGTCGACGAAAAGGGTTGTTAATGAATTTGTCATAGTTTTCGTCAACGAAATTAACTCTGCTCCCATGGAATATGGAATTGGATGACAAAGCCATTGACACAGGTTATAGGTAGGTTTGACAAGCTTAATTTTAAAGGTATACATTTTTCATAAATAGGACAATGTTTGTAATTGTTATATTATATAATAATTAGTTTGTGATATTTGAGTCATTGAAAATGTGTTTGAGTTTTTTGGACCAAACATTATTACTTTGGGACACAGTTAAAGACCATGTAAAGAAAAAAATGGGAACTATGTAGTACTGAAATGTAAAGTTTGACAGATTCCTGAGTTTTCGGAGATTCTGAGAAGGGGACTGCACAACGTCATCATAAATGTATTGGTTGACATGCAGGACGATTTAAAACCAAGGACAGGCAAAGTGCTGATACAAAAAATAAATAAAAAATCAAATATCCATTTTTCCTGTTAACAAAAAGGACAGGGAAAGTATCAGCAACAAAAACATCAACAAACAAAACTACAGTCTTCTTCGGACTGTATAATTGTAATTAAAAATAAAATAGGATAAAATTACGCTTTTAAACTTGTTAAAAAAAGTTTAAACCATATTTTTGTAATGGATTCTAGAATCCTGCGCACAAGTATACGCGTTTATATAGCAAGCTAGCTAACAGGCTCTCATACCGAGGCTAGTCTGCATCGTTTACGTTAGGATGTCAAACGTGCCTCCTCCTCAAATGCGCATGTACTGCTCCCATGGAGAGCAGGTCCGCCGTACAGACATTGCACATAGTTTTCTAAGGGTTTTTTAATGTTAAGGGTGAAATATTGACTTCCTGGTTCCCGATGCTATTGCAACGGACCTCACCATTGGTCCATGTTTTATTGCTATTGCATATAGGCGACCTTCAGAGATAGGAAGGAAGTGAGATGGCTCACTCCTCAGCTACTTCCATCAGCACCTCTGTTAAAATGACGTTTAGTTCAGCTGCACGGCACGGAAAACACGCGCTATGACGTAACCCACGAATCATCGACGAGTAAATTCGTCAGCGACTATTTTTGTCATCGACGTCGATTAATCATTGCACCCCTATTCTGCACGCTCCCTTGTTTTTTCTGATGTTTATTCTCTAAGCATTATATCCATTAAACATAACTTCTGTTAGCAAACTTTCTACAAATTTTTAATTAGAAACTTTACATTTTTTGAATTTATGCAGAGCTTTACTAGTCATGACCACTCAAAGCTTTACAGTATAGTTTTTCAAATGATGTCACAATCATAAAAAAAGGATTTGGTCAGCCCACTCTTTATCAGATGGGTTAGGGGGCCAAAATGAAGAGGTTTAGCCAATTTACATGTTATAACTGTGAACAGGTCTAAAAATCCACCTGAAAAAGGCACAAAAATAGTTGTACAATTTAGATTAGGTTACTGTTGATGAGAGAGTATAATTTATGAGAAAACCCAGCTATACACAAAGTGTTAGAACAGTCTGTCTAAACATACAGTGAATTGACACCACTTTGGTGTTTTTAGTCAGTGAGTGCAAAGTGTGCGTACATGCAGTCGACTTAGTGCCAAACACAGGAAATCATTTTTCGCCTGAGGACCAATAACAGCCAACCATCTTAACTTAAGAAAAAGCCCAGTCTTCTTTTCTGTTTCTGTTTCAGTCTAAACATCAACTTATTAACATACTTTAATGTTACTTATGTACAAAATGAGTTACAATGTTTGGTAGTGTTTTATATGGTGATATGAGTAATGTGTCAATAAATGTCACTATTCTTAACAAAAGGAAGAGATATAGGAAAACCTATCTTCTACATGGTATATATCAGTCCAAGATTTTGACCACAACAAATTCCACTGATATGTATTTAGTTTCAAACATGAATAAAAAACATTTTACGTCTGTGTCTAAAAAATAAGCTAATGATACTTTGAGAAGCAGATAAATTGACTGTGTAAGCACAACAATACACTTTTCAGATTAACTTCCACGAAATTTCTATTAAATATGTTTTGAACAAATAAACTTGATAATAAACTGAAACACAATGTCACTAAAGCTACTTTCAGCTATGTACTCTACTTCCACAGAGGAGGTGCATGTGTGAACGTAAATGTCCAAGTGAGACACTCCAACGCGGATCTGACGATGATAAGAGCTGACAGTAAACAATATCGCGTGATCTACACAGCAGAGTTAACACTTCCTGTCTCTGTGTGCTGCACCATATGTCCGAATTTTACTCGAAGGTCATGTCTGAAAAAGGCTTAAGTGTGGTACCAGTGCAAAAAACACACATTATACATATATTGTAACATGTTGAAGAAAATAATGCTCTCAATGGTTTCAGAATAAACTATGCGAGCCAAAAGGGGCGTACATTTAAACAATAATCTAAGTAGAAGTTGACAAAATTATGAGAAATATCTGATCAAAGAAAAGCTACAAGGGCATAAAAGCTGGCAATGCATTCAGTCCCATTTTATGTTCATCACTCACCTCTATAAACCTATATCTGCTACTTTTCTGAGATTCATCAGTTACAGGATTATACAAATGTTATTTCAGATTGGATGTCAAAATTTTTTTTATAGTGAATCATTCATATGTCAGTCTTCACAATTTAATCATGCTGGATATTGTATTGGGTTATTGTATACTTTCCATCAGCTAATGATTCCAAGGTTAAATGTTTAAGCTTTATTTATTTCACCAGTAAATATTGACACACATTAGTATGGTTTGACTGAGGACTTTTGGACCTAAATGTTAGTGAGGACTGTCTTCACAAATGACAGAATGTCGAAGCTCCGCCTCGTACTGGTGCAGTTTGGGCGAACAAGACCGCAAATCAACCGGCTGAGATAGAAAGTCTGATAAAGACACTGATCCAGAAGCACAAACTGTATATTATGTATATCAGCATTTTCTTTCAGAAATAAACATTCCTTTTTCATTTACTTCTCCACACTAGAGCTCAGAGTCTGCCTGACATCCGACACCGAGCAGGAATCGTCTGTAGCTGCAGAGGCCCGAGAAAACAGCCCAGGCTCTTTTCAAACTTGATTTGTGCTCAAGCAAATAAACACACTTACAAAACTACTGTACAAAACGGTTTATATACAATAGGGTTATTCAGCTGTGAGTCAAACACCAACATAGCATTTTACGATATTTACTGCAACTACATAGTTGTTGTTGTACCCTTGGGACATAAAAACGTTCAGAACAAATATCTCAGCTAGCTGAACACCTCAGTGTGGAGAGGCGAGCGACAACACACAAATGGAGCACAGCAAGTTAACTACAACGCTCTTATCATGTTCACTCTGACTGCTCCAGTCTCTGTTTCCTCAGAATAAAAGTGAACGTACCTTGAACTGCCGACAGCAGGCAGCTCCTGAGCAGCAGCAGCAGCAGCAGACCGCCCATTTCAGTTCCTCTAAGCTTTAAGTCCGTAAGTCCCGCTTCATTGTCGGCTGTTTACTCTTAAATGAAGTTGTAAAGAGGTCCACTTTCGGTGTGTTCATGAACACATATGAATTGGTGTTCTGTTGCACAGCCAACTGTGTGAGTGAGTGTGTGCGCGCGCTTCTCTATCGACTACACTTTTCTACTTTTGAGGCACTCGCACTACTTTATACTTTGGAACGTCGAGCTCGTGCACGGAGAGAAGGGGCAGGCGGACGTGGTATGACGTCATCCAACACAAGGCGAGCAGATATTTTCTAAATTTCACAAAGTCCACTTTACTAATAATGTCATACATACCTTTTTATTTTTAAACTGACGTTACGACCATAGCTATGTCATTCTTAACCTGGATTTCAAGCAGACCTACTAAAATCAGTGAAACTCAACCAAATTCTCCGAAGGACAATTGTTTTTTTTAGCAAGACATGAACAATAAAAACAAGACAAAACAAGGAGGGGAGATAGGCACAGATGCTGCAGATTTTGGAGGGCAATAGTTGTCCCGCATTGACCTTGCAAATGTTGAATAAATATAATAATGTAGAATAAACACAATAAAAACAAGAATAATAAATACTATATAAGATATTTAAAAAATCTTGAATAAAAAAAACATGAATACCATTGCCATCTGCCCACCTGGCCTGATTTAAAAGTTGGAATGATAGTGATAATAAATATGAGTTTGAATCTGGGCCAAAGGGTACAAGAAGGTGGTGAGTACTTACCATTCAAATAGATGTGGCTTTCCTCACAACCGGTTTGTTGTGCAAGTCAGTGAGGTTAGCTTGCTTGAACTCCAAGGGTTTTCTTGATGTTTAGGATTTTTGTTTTTAAGGTTCTGTTATGCTTCTTGTTTTCAGACATGATCTTTTGAGGAACTTCGGAGTATTGAGTCCACACTTTCTTCAAAGTTTGCAATACACACATGAACATTGCACAGGGAGATCCTTTGGTCAGACGTGTTAACTACAGCAACAAATTCTAAGAACTCAGGCGAGGCTTAGTTGAGGCTGAATCATGACGAATGTAAGAATTCACATTCTTTTTTTAGAGCACATCAACACGGGCATCAGCTCTTATCACCAAAATATCTCTTGACATCTTTGTCAGTGTCATCTCCATGTATGGCACCGCTTCATCTGGATATATTTGTTGTTATCTTGCCTATTTTAATAAAAATACTATGCTTTCGCAGGGAAGAAATGTCATTAACACCTCCACTTGCTTGCGATAAATCCTTTGTGGGATCTCCTGCTAAGCTCTCACATCGGCTCCTCTGGAGTTTCTTCGGACTTTATTCTATGGGGCCAGGTGGAGAAATTCAGCAGAAAGTATTGAACATCTGAATTCATTCATACAGCCCAGAGAAAGTTCAGAAGAAGTGTGTGTGTGTGTATGAGTCAAGATATCAGGTTTAGGGTTAGAATTAGGTTTAGCTTAAAGTTTAGGGTTAGGGTAAAGGTTGGGGTTAGGGATAAGTATTAGTTTTGATCATTAAGATTAGGGTTAGTGTCTTCAATAAAATAGAAGTACCAGGAATCGTATGTACCTTTAGCAGTGATGCTCTGTAGGGATCAGTGGCCTGTAACCAGGGGATGGGGTGGATGGGTGGTGTGTTTTCCTGCAAGTGTTCGTGCTCCTCTACCTGCACTCCCCTGTGGTGAAGGTCCTTGTTGCTTCAGTGTAGCACCAGGCTAATTAAATGGTAAATGGTTTTGTATTTATAAAGCGCTTTTCTAGTCTTGATTACCACTCAAAGCGCTTTACAGTACAGTTTTACATTCACCCATTCACACACACATTCATACAGTGCATCTATTCGCAGCATTTTGTTATTCTATGTCGGGCCATTCGGGGTTCAGCACTTATATTATACTGTAATACATTGCATATTGCAATCGGACACTGTTTACTGTTTTGCATTTTGCATTTCGCTTTTTACTTCACTTTTTATATCTTTTATCTTTAATATATTTTTATTCAGAAATGTTTATTTCAAAATAAATGTTACTTTGTATAAATACTGGAAAAAAGTGAGTAAACAAGATGTAAACAGTGAGTAAATATATACTGGTTTTCTATTTTTTATTGCCTTTCCTCTGTATGTTGTATTTATTGCGTTTTATGTTTTTGCATTTTTATGTTCTATGTTCAATGTATGCCCCAATTACCAGAGCAAATTCCTCGTAGGTGTAAACCTACTTGGCAATAAAATACTTCTGATTCTGATTCTGATTCTAAAGAGCCTGGGTGTCGTCCTCGACAGCACCCTATCATTCCATACCCACATCAACAATACTTCCGCCTACTTCCACATCCGCAATATCAACCGCCTCCGCCCCTCACTCACTCACAACACCGCCGCAATCCTGGTTCACTCCCTTGTCACTTCCCGCCTGGATTACTGCAATTCCCTTCTTTTTGGTCTCCCACACAAACTCCTCCATAAACTTAAACTGGTACAGAATGCTGCTGCCCGTAATGTCACTAGGACACCATCCATCAGTCACATCACCCCCGTTCTACATGAACTCCACTGGCTTCCTATTAAACACCGCATTGACTATAAAATCCTCCTCCATACATTTAGGGCCATTCATAACCTCGCTCCTCCATACCTCTCTGACCTCCTCCATATCAATGTCCCTACCCGGTCTCTCAGGTCTGCCTCCTCCATCAGCCTGACCGTCCCCCGAGCCCATCTGTCCACCATGGGATCTAGAGCCTTCGGCCGCTCTGCCCCTCACCTCTGGAACTCCCTCCCCCCTGACATCAGGAACATTGACCCAAATTCAATCACTCTTTTTAAATCTAGCATAAAAACCCACCTGTTTAGGCAGGCATATAACTTTTAATGTTCCTGTCTGCTGAAGTTGTTGTTCTGCTGCTGCTCTGCTTTGTGCATTTTAAAAATTTGAATTAACTGTATTGTTGACTGTTGTACGGCGACCTTGAGTATCTTGAAAGGCGCCTTATAAATAAAATGTATTATTATTATTATTATTACAGACCCAGGGTCGCACAGACATACGGATATATGGAAGGCCCTATGAGGAAGGAAGGGAGTCCGCTACGGTCTACTGTATCCAACCAGGCTCCGGATTTCACATAACAACGAAGACGAGGAGTTTCTGGATTCCAGCAAAGCCATGGAGTATGTCCTGAAGAAAGTTATTCCATCTACTGAGGCTGCTGACTAAATGTATCCCTACCAATACTGTTAATCACAGTAAGGCCTCAAATCCCACTTGAAAACACAAATCTTTGTAGACTATATTGTGCCTGTTATTTATATTAATATTATTTGTATCATTCCACTATACTTGCTCACAGGCAGATACCTTAAGCGGAGACTATTAGATCTCTGTGCAACTCAGATACTATTTTACCATGAGGAGCTGTTTGACTTTACAGACCTATACCAGGTACTGCAGGGGCCTAATTGGCCATTACTTGACACTGTCCCCATCTGTGTCTAATTTACTTTCTTTTTCTTCTTTCTTTCTCTATTTATTATCTTAGCACACCCATAGCATAGTCAATTCTATCTCGACTGTGCACCATTGCTGCTTGCCCTTAGTGGCTAGGGACTAGGTCCCACTGGACTGTTGTTGATGTTAGTTAACAGCAGTCACAACTGTTGTGCTCCCCTTGTTCTGATCCCACTGTTCCCATGGGATCCTATGTTGGATATAAGTACAACAAGGTCATTATCTATTTTTCTTAAATATACTTGTTTAACCCACCCCTATTGGTTTCATTATGTTGTCCAAGTCCTCACACTCCACATAACAAGATATATGGCCCATGTGCTCAACGCTTACTTCTTCTTCCCATTTCCCTGCACGAAAAAAATATGCAAATTACATAAAATACGTAATGGACCCGTTAAAAGTGATAAGTTATAATGTCAAAGGTCTCCATAGCCCTGTTAGGAGAAAGAAAATTCAGCATCAGATGAAACAAGCCAACTGTCACATTGCATTCCTACAGGAGAGCCATTTATCTGAAAAGATCCTGGGCAGATAAAGCATATTACTCTTCATACCGGTCAGGGAGAAAAAAGGGAGTATCCATACTTAAACACAGACAAATTAACTTCACAAGTATCCCTGATAAATGTATATGCACCTAATGAAGACGAGCTCGGCTTTATCAGGACATTGTTCAATAAGATTTTACAATATAGTTCAGGACTTATACTGATGGGAGGAGTGAATTGCGTAATGTCACAATTAATCGACCGACAACCTGCCTCCAAAGCCCCACTCTCTAGAATGAGCAGAATGCTCAAAAACCAATCCCTGGAAGCAGGCCTATTAGATATATGGAGAAGCAAGTTTCCCAGAAGCAGGGATTTCACCTTCTATTCAAGCAGACATGCATCCTACTCAAGGATTGATTATTTCTTTACCATGTGGCAATAAAATTGGACATAGGCCAAAGACCAACATTTAAACAATGGAGACTTAATGCATCTCTCCTTAATGATAAAGAATTTACCTCCTTTGTCACAGCAGAACTCAAGGAATACTTGGATAATAATACCCCGGCTGAAACAACTCCTCTTATATTGTGGGACTGTGCCAAAGCCCACATCAGAGGCTGTATTATCTCATTTACATGTGCTACGAGAAGCGGTTAGGCAAAACAGAGAGAATTTGAATATTAAATTAAAGATTTTGAGAATAAACGTAAACAATAAGCATCAGCCAGTCTCCTAAATGACAGAAACGCAACCCGCAGAGAACTCAACAGCCTACTATCAGATAAAATTGAGCGAAGTTGAAGATTAACAAACCAAAGATACTATGAACACGGTAAAAGGAAAGGGGGCGTATACCTATTAGTTTGTATCAAACCTAGTCTTTAAGACCAGTAAAATTATTATTGTTGGTGACTTTAATATTCATGTTGACATAGCATTTATTTTTCGATACTAGACTCAATTGGTTTCAGTCAGTGTGTAAACCAACGTACTCATTGTTGTAACCACACACTTGACCTTGTATTATCGTACGGTGCCGGAATTAAACATTTAACAGTACTTCCGCGCATCCAGTTCTATCAGACCATAATTTAATAACCTTTGATTTTTCAATAACTGAATATATGCCACTAATAAAAAATTCATTTTCTAGATGTCTACCTGATGGTGCTGTAGCTAAATTTAAAAAAGTAATTCCAATTACATTTAAACCCGTATTAGCCTTGGATATAAGCAACAAATTCTTTAAAAACCTGAGCTCCATTGAGATCGACCAGCTCGTTGATTGCTCTGTAAACTCATTACGATTAACATTAGACTCGATAGCGCCCCTAAAAAAGAAAAATGGCAAACATAGTAAATTAGCTCCTTGGTGTAATTCCCAGACAAATGAGTTAAAACAATTATCAAGAAAACTAGAAAGGAAGTGGCGCTCCAGCAACCATGTTGAAAACCTCATAGACTGGATGAATAGTGTTAAAGAATATAAAAAGGCTCTCCACAAAGCAAGAGCTGCCTACTATTCAAAACTAATATAAGAGAATAAAAACAATCCCAGGTTTCTCTTCAGCACTGTAGAGCAATATCTTTATGAACCTTTTTAATGATAATATTCCAATTGTTAGGAATAAAATCAACCATCTGCTGCCCTCAATTGGCACTAATACCCTCCCAACAACAGAGATCTTAGAAACGGCTGAGAATCCTATTCCCTTTCCCATTACTTAGACAGCTTCTCTCTGTTCATCTGTGATCAGTTTACCAAAATAATCTCAGGTTCTAAACAAACAACCTGTATTTTAGATCCCATTCCTATAAAATTACTTAAAGAAATTCTGCCCCTAATTGATAGTTCGTTACTTAACACAATCAATCTGTCATTATCATCAGGTTATGTACCAGTCTTTTAAAATAGCTGTCATCAAACCTGGATGACCCGCAATTTTCTCATATTAAACTCAAATAAAACCGAGGTTACAATACTTGGCCCCAAAAACCTTAGCGAAACATTATCTAATGATATAGCTGCGCTAGACGATATTGCCCTTGCTTCCAATGAAACAGTCAGGAACTTTGGAGTGATCTTTGATCCTGATTAATCCTTTAATAGTCACTTAAAACTAATTTCTAGGACCGCCTTTTTTCACTTGCGTAATATCTCAAAAATCAGACACATCCTTTCGCAAAAAGATGCAGAAAAACTAGTCCACGCCTTTGTTACATCGAGACTGGACTATTGTTATTCATTATTATCAGGCTCCAGCAGTAAGTCGTTAAAGACGCTACAGCTTGTCAAAAATGCTGCAGCACGTGTTCTGACGAGAACCAAGAAAAGAGAGCACATTTCTCCAGTATTAGCATCACTACACTGGTTTCCGGTTGAATCTGGAATAGAATTTAAAATTCTCCTCCTCACCTTCAAGCCCCTTAATAATATGGCGCCTTTTTACCTTAAAGAGCTGTTAGTACCTTATCAGCCCACTAGAGCACTCCCCTCCCAGAATTCAGGCCTACTTGTCCTCCCTAAAGTCTCTAAAAGTAGAGTAGGAGCCAGAGCTTTCAGCCATCAATCCCCCCTCCTGTGGAATAATCTCTCACTTTCAGTTCGGGAGGCAGACACCTTCTGTTTGTTTCCGTTTGGCGGATCTTGCTGGCTGCTGACCATTGACTATGAGTGCAGCTGGACTGCTTGACAAATCGTATTGAAGTTATACTTCAGAATGTGGCTAAATACTTTAATCTTGATGATGTTTTCCTACACGTGGCATCTATTGCACTTCTGTCCGCCCTGGGAGAGGGATCCCTAACATGTGGCTCTCTCTGAGGTTTCTACATATTTTTACCCTGTAAAAAGGGTTTTTAGTAGTTTTTCCTTACTCTTGCTGAGGGTTAAGGACAGAGGATGTCACACCATGTTAAAGCCCTATGAGACGAATTGTGATTTGTGAATATGGGCTATACAAACAAAATTTGATATGTTATCATCACTGCTGCTAAAAGCATACCACCATGCATTAGAATCTAAAACTATGGCACCATCTTGGAAAGAGGCCACTATAGTGGTAATTAATAAAGAAGGTAAAGACCCCACAGAGTGCCAATCTTATAGACCAGTGGTCCCCAACCTTTTTTGCGCTACGGACCGGTTGGATGTCAGACAATATTTTCACGGACCGGCCGTTAAGGTGTGTCTACAGAGCCTCACTACGGAGTCCCTCTGGTACAGCCTCTGGTGACAGCGGTAGATTTTTATTTTTTTATTTAACGAAATTTGGAGACTTTTTGGGGGGTTATTTAAAAAAAAAGTTTATTCGTTAACTTAAAAAAGTTCCACCGATGTCACTACAGATATGATGACGGAAATGGCAATAGCGTTTTTAGTGCTGTTGTGGCGATCTCAGGGTATTCTGCCGTGACTTTAATCCAGGACACCGGCAGAGTTGTTTTCTCAAACATACTTTTAAGGCCGCCGTCATTTGCGCTCTCCAGCAGCTGATCTTCTTCTTAAACAGACATGCTGGATTCACCTGGTTTGTTGACAAATGGGTCCGACAAATACCGTGTTGGTTTGTGTTCAGCGAAAAAGTGACGTGACCGAGACAAGCGTCTTGAAATGCGTAAAGCATGAGTCATAAAGGAGAGGATCCGGTCATTTTCAAACTAAAACACCGTTTTATTTTGAAAAATGACCGGAAAACAGATAAAACAGAAAAAATGTAAATTATTTATTCTTTCTGTTCGGCCCGGTACCAAATGACCCACGGCCCGGTACCGGGCCACGGCCCGGGGGTTGGGGACCACTGCTATAGACCGATATCGCTGCTGAACGGGGATCTGCGCATTCTAACAGCAATCTTAGCAAGAAGAGTCAATCATATAATCTTTATTATTATCCACCCTCGGACAGACGGGATTCGTCACTGGAAGATACTATGGCGATAACTTACAACGCTTATTAAACATTATATCCCTTCAAAAAGAAGTGAAATCAGAATCAATGATTATGTCCCTAGATGCTGAAAAAGCATTTGACCGAGTATCATGGCAATATTTATTCCAAACACTAAAACGACTCAAATTTGGCCCCAACTTTCTAAATTGGATACAAACATTATATTCATCACCACAGGCAGCTGTTAAAATTAATGGATATAGATCACAACGATTCACACTGGAATACGGCTGCAGACAAGGCTGCCCTTTATAACCCCTGCTGTTTGCAATTAGTATCAAACCCTTGGCCAAGCTCATCCGAGATGATAACAAAAGAAAAGGAACCGTAATACATAAAGAAGATCATAAAATATCCCTTTACGCTGATGATGTATTGTTAAATCTGATGCAACCTGCATCAACTTTACCACCTCTAAAAGGAACTCATCTCACAGTATGGATACTACTCAGGATACAAGGTAAATGTGGAAAAAACAGAGGCTATGGATGTCAATGGTAACATCTCAAGAACTGTAAAACTCCAAAGTCGATTTAAGTGACCAGAAGACGGTATAAAATACCTTGGCATAAACATCCCCCCATCCTTATAGAATTTGTACGAGGACAATTATAGTAAAATAATTCGGTGCATTAATAGTGACCTGGAACGATGGTCCATGCTCCCTCTATCCCTGCTCGGTCATTTTGAAAGTATTCGCATGAATGTTCTGCCCAGAATTGTATACTTATTTCAGATGCTACTTATAGAAATGCCAAAAAAAGCGTCCTAGAATTAGACTTAAAACCTTACAACTATCTAAGGTTAAGGGAGGCCTTAAACTTCCAAACTTAAAGTATTACATCTGGGCAGCAGAAATGAATCCTTTGATAGCGTGGATTTAGAATAGCACATACACTCGCTGGCTTAATATTGACAAAAACCTATGATCAGAGCCCTTACAAAACTTGCTATTTTTAGATGCACCCATAAACGAACTGGCAGAGTGGACTAGGATCAATCATTCTGGAACAAAATACAGACCCCTTTGGGCTTCCAAAGTTAATTTCATCACTAGCAAGTATTGGATTGCTATTTAATGAGGACAACCTAAAGACATTTGAGCAGCGGAAAAGGGATTTTCAATTTTTTGATGCCCTCAAAGAGATATTGCAACAGGACATCCCACAAGACCCCACAGTAGCACTATTGGGAGCAATAGTATTACTGTGGGGTCTAAGAATACCTGCTAAACATACTACTAACAGCAGCATTGAAGTGTATAACCATCAAATGCTTAAAACCAAACACCGCACATACAATACATGGACCCAAAAAGTATGGACAGCTACCAAATGGACCAAATCACATATTCCTTAAGGCTACAAAAGTCTATCTTTACTAAATGATGGGGTCCTATCTTTGCGTTATTAATACAATGAGGGTTACTAATTTATCTCTCTCTGGGCCTCTGGTTGAATGGTTGTCGGTCAACTCTCCCTATTCACACATATTATACACCTTCCTCTCTGAAAAGCATATATAGCACCTATGAATTTACATTCTTGACTGAACAATTACTATTTCTTTATTCCTGGTTTTATTTTCATTTTACTTGTTTTTCTTTTTTATTCTTCTTTTATTTTAATAAATTATGTATGTAATCAATCATTTATTCTTATCCCCCCTCTTTTTCTCTTGGAGTGAGCACTTTTGTATGTCTGTTGTTCTTTTGGTGTGCATTGCTATGCATTGCACACTGTACCTGAATACCATGTATAACAATATTGTATACAGTTAAAAAATGGACAAAGAAAGTAACTGTCTGAAAATGCATTTTTTGCTGAAAACTAAATAAAAAAAGAAGTTAAAAAAAGAAGGGGCGAAAGCAACCTCTGCTTCCATACTGTTGGCCTTGTATGTTCTTGTAAAAACCTCATGTAAAAGTGTGCCATAACATAAAAGTTATGGTGGAGAACGTAAAAAAAAATCATACAGGCCAAATATAATTTTTATTAAAATGTATATTACAGAAATACATTTAAGGACATCTGCTGTGTTAGTTTTTAGATCAGTTAATGCATCTTCCTTTCAGTCACATAGAATCTGACAATGGCTTTATGTTTGACTTGGCTTTGTCATACAGTAATGTGCATCAGAAAATATTGGCAAAGTATAAAGGCATTTCATTATGCAGCATAGACCCAGACTTCTGTGAAGTGACCAATTTTTTTTTGGTTAAAACACTGAGAAATTATTGCGGTTAATGACAGATTAAGAAATCTGTTCATAATCATAATATCACATCATGTTCATAACTATAATAATTTCAACACATACAGATAATAAGTTTAGCATTAAATGTGATGCAATTCAAACCTTCAGACAATCATTATTCAAGAGATTTTGTTGCAAAAACAGGTCACTCTCACTGACATCTCTGCATTCACATTACTTTCACATAACTTTCTCTGAGTAAAGAGACTATCTCTCAACATACATATTACATATGTATGGGGAATGATCGCCCTGCTGTATCGAGATGCGTGGATACCTCTTTAAGGCACACCAGCTTGTCTGGCCATGCCCTACAATTTGCATATGAAAACACCTGTGGTAGCGTGGAATCAATTGATAGTTTGATTAATACGTCTCCGAGCAGCCTATGAGTTGGAGAGATAGTCTCTTGTGGACTGAAACAACCCAGCCCTCCATCGGCATGAAACGAAAAAGGAAACAGCAATCAGGAGATGCTACCTGGAGACAGCCGTCGAATTTAACGATAGGCAAGTGGACACGATGCTGTAAAGCACATACTTTCACACAGACATACGCGTACACACACGCGATTTTCTGAAATTGCACACTTCCCCCTGACATCAAACAATCAACTGTTTTCCCTCGACAACACAGGTGATTATAGGTTGTCTGTAGGCTGTGGCCGGGCAAGCCAGTGTCTTAAAGTAGTATTCATGCACTTTGACAGCCGGGGGATCATTACCATTACATATGAAAGTCTCAAGAGAATTGTATGGACATGAATTGAAGAATTAATTCATATCAATGACTTAACCAGATGTTGGACAAATGGATTAATACACAAAAAATGTAAATCAACTCTCTGGTATGGTCCTGTTCCCGTGATTCAGTGCAAAGAAAACATTTGCTAAATGAAAAATATTTACAGAAAATGACTGAAATGTATTTCCAATTAAATCATACGATTTTTAAAGAAACAGTACAGTGTTTGGGAAATAGTCTTCTTAGCTGTTAACCACATTTGGATAAGTTTCAGATACATGTAGCTGTTAACACATGAGCCAGGTAACACAATGTTGCTTCTCAAAATCCTGCCTTTGTAGTGCTGGAGCCTGGTTTGGAAAAGTTTGTTAATTTTCAATAAAACTATAGTTCATCGCAAATATGAAAAAGCACTCTACTCACCGCTACGCCAATGGAGGGGTGGGTGAAGTGTTTGAGTGTTGTTGAGTCCTTCTTCAGATGTAATAAAACAGAAAATTCACAACATGCCTCCATACTGCTTGTGTGGTCATTAACATCGAGTTAATCCCATAGGCATAAAGGTGAGTAGATGTTAATATTCATATCTGGTTGAACAATCCTTTTAATTAAACACCTTTTGAAATTGTTAGTACTGGAGTTGCGTCATCGTTTAATTTTTGATGAAAAACAAGTCAAGGATGCAACCAGTTTTGAGAACAACTGATGGATTTACTGCACTTCTGGTTTTGTAATGGCCAGATACTAGACACTACTGCTGCTCTGTCTGATGTGAACTATTTTGAAATCATTAATGGAGTTTGTAAAAGGAAAGTTTGATTTATAAAAGTAGGAGTCTTTTTTGTTTCCTTAACATCATCACCAAGCAAAGCAGCTACTGATTAAAACCCAGTGAGCTAACAAAGCTCCAGCTGCTCATGCACACAGCAGAAAAAGACCAAAGCAACAATTACTCACTGAAAGGCAATAACAACATTTTCAACTCGATGATTTGACTAACACGACATAGTGGTCTCTCTCCCTCGTTCTGGTCAACTGACTAAACCAGATGCCACACTGTATAAACTTCTGGTCTGAAACACAAGCATCAGGCTCTAACACACCAGGCTATATCCGCTCTGATCTCATTCATAGATCAATTCTGCTACTCACTGGACTTGTATTTAATGCATTTGAAGGATAATTCAACTCTGATAAAAATAGTACAACTTGAATCTTGTTTGTGCAATTTCGCCAACTTTCTATCTATTCAAAGGTCAAAGTAGCTTCATTTAGAGAGGCTGTAAACAATTCATGAATTTCTCTAGCTCATCTAAACCAATAACTTGGATATTTAAAACATTAACACAGAGAAGAAAGTCACAATTAAGCTGAATAATCCGTAAAAGCTGTCATGTAAATGTGATAGTAAAGTTAAAAAAGTTCTCAGAGCACACAATATTGATATTCCTAAATTCAACTGTGGCTCAAGGGTCTGCGTTTGCGTTTGCTTTTTAACGTGACTAAACCAATTGAAATTAACTGAAATCACATTACTGTCACTTTTGTTGTCTTTCCTGACGTAAAACTCCCAACTTGGATCCAACTACGGCTCGACTGACAAGCAATGTGAAGGGGATTCTCTCCTTTGCTGAAGCCTGCATTGATTCATAAACCCTAGTAACTGAGTTACATACAGGTAAATAATCTTTTGGCTGCATAATAAATGGAAAGGCAAACTCTTTACATTGAAACAATCACAAAAAAGAGGCAAGACAACAAACATACATACAACAAGACAACTAAGTCTTTTGTGATGAACAAATCAGTAAATGCTGCTTTAAAGTCAGTTATTTGATTTTGGTCAAGACAACTAGGGTTACCAGCCTGTCTGAAATGTTTGACTCCAGGTGCAGAAGCAAACACCCTCCACAAGCTGTGCTTAGCTTCTTCCCCCCTCATACCCCAGAGTCTGAGTACATGCCATTTATCAGGTAATCCACCTGGGTGTAGTCCTTCATCCTGTAGCTCTCGTAAGCCTGTATGATGAACACAGCCACCACGACCAAGAAAAGGAGCATGCCAAAGAGCAAGACAGCAAACAAAGACGCTTTATCCACCAGCTGCCTGGTCAGAGCAACCCCTGTTAATTCTGCAACAGCAACACTTGTTTCTGCAGTATCAGGATTATTGTGATTGGCAGGAGTAATATTACTGTTAGCAGTTACAGAGTTAATTGTGGGCATTCCAGTATTTGGTTCTGGAACGGGTGCCGGTGATGTAGGAGGTGTCATTTTTGTAAAGGCGGTTGTGGTAATAATAGTTGCACTCTGACTTATATGTGTGGTTGTTGCAGACTTTGTTGTTGTTGTTGCAGACTTTGTTGTTGTTGGAGTTGTAGATGCTGTCGTAGTAGACGTAGGCATTATGTCGGTAGAAGTCACAAGTACAATGGCTGTGATTACATTCCTCTCAGGCTGTGCACTTCCAGTGGTTGTAATGGATCCAGACTGAGCAGCCTGTGAGAGAGAGCCTGTGGGAAGAAGGGCTACAGGCTGAGTGTCCATCTCTGGTAATGGAAGCTGGTCGTCTGGTAATACAGGCTGCTGATGGTATGGTGAGGATGTGGACGAATTGCTTCCATCGGCAGATTGGTTAGGTAAAATTACGAAGGCTGAAGTTTTATACGATTTTTGTCCGACAGAGGTATAAGTGTTGGATGAAGATGGGGACTGGTCCCTTTCAGGCATTGAGATAGAGGTCAATTTCTTCAGGATTGGGATAGTTTGTACATCACTGTTCTCCTGAGTAGCTCCATTTTTCCCAACACCTCCATTGTCACCTGGGGAACCACAAAATCCATTAGTGACTTAACTAATAGGTAAGGGCAAAAAGAACAACAAAGAAATGCTTGTTATATATTCTAATATTCAACTAGAAACTGTGGCATTTATACCATGTTTTTAGCCTTAATGTCCTCTGATATCTTCCTAAGAGTTGCCTCCACGGACTGTCAGATGTGCTAACATCCGCTAGCCTAGGCACTCCTGTGGTCATTTAGGCTTAAAACACGGTGTAAATGACCTCGCTTCAAGTCGAATATGAATACCAGGGCTTTCGGACACTTGGATGACCCAACACGAGCAGTATGGAGACAGGTTGTGTTTTTTTCTGTTTTATTTCGTCTGCAAGAGGACTCACCATTGACTTCAATTGTATTAGATTCTGCTCTAAAAAAGTTTACCCCTGAGACCCCAAAGTGTTTTTTGGACTCAAACACCTCACCCACCGTTTCATCAGCATCATTGTGAGTGGATATGAGTGCATTTTCATTGTGCTGGGAACTATCCCTTTAATATCCACAATCTTTTGAGTTGGACGATTAATTAATTAAAACATACAATAATAAAAATGTAGGCTGTGGAAAAATATTAACACGACATGTGATAATAGAAGTTGACTTAACTTTGAAGTTCAAATGAAAAATGTAACTCTTTTATTTACTCTCACATGTGCAGTATTATTCAACCCCAAGCCTCAGTACCTTTTGGCGCATCCTTTAGCTTTTATAACTTCCAGTTCATTAAGTGCTGACAAGCTTCTTAGACCTCTCCATCGAAATCTTTGCCCATTCTTCACGTGCAAAAGCCTCTCCCTCAGTGATGTTTGATGGCTTCCGTGCTGCAATTGCCTTCTTTGAAGGGGACATATTATGCCAATTTCACCACAGTTGATATGGTTCCTTGGGGTCTTAATGAAATGTCTGTAACATTTTTTGGTCAAAATACCACAAGGATCATTTAAAACAGCACCCTTTTTACCCTGTCTAAAACAGCCTTCCTCAGATTGACCTGTTTTTACTTCATTCATCAATATTTAAGAATAAAAATGACTCTTTATTTATTTGAGTTCTTGTGACAATTTCGCCCCGACATGCTCCGCGGCGCTCACCAGCCCCCCCGCGCCCCTCCCTCCACCTTCTCCGCTTAGTGCTCATGCAGCTGAGCGCCAAAAGGCTGCAGCCACTTCTTCTCTGACCCGCAGCATCAGACAAACAAGTAATGACTGTGTTTGTGCAATCCCCCGACCATGATTGGTGATAAATTAACCACAACATTAGCGCCGCTGAAAACATTACGTCGCAACTGTTCCGACGTTTCCTAAAAAAAACTAAAAACTCACGAATTCCGTGATTTCAAAGCCTTGTCCAGCTGGTTACTGACGTTTGTCTGTAACCAGAGAGGTAGGTCTTAAGTTGAGCTACATGACAGTCTGGTGAGGTATGTGTGTGTTTTTTATTTATTTATTATTATTATTTTTTATTTCATAAATAATTTGCCGATGGGTGCCCTTTTTGGGGGGTTTGAGCCCCTGCCCCTCAAAATGTCTGTACACGTGCCTGATCACAGGAGAGGCTATCCGCTGAGTGAGCGCCTAAGCACGGATACAATGTAGTCGGAGACCGGAATCTTCTTATACCCAAGGCCCTTCAGGTGTGATGAAATAATCTCCTCTCTCAGCTTTTGTGGAAGCTCATTTGTCTTTCCCATTATTGCAACTCACCTTGAATACCTTCAAGGGTGGAGTTTATATATATGCATCACAGCTGAAGCAGATGAAGGATCATTACTGTCAGACAGCTTTAAAAACAACTATATTATATAGGGGTTGAATAATTGTGACATGGCTATCTTAACAAAATATACTGTTACACGACATGATTTTATTTATCACTCAACTCATAAAGAAGGGGAAGACGAATTCTAACTCAGAAGGTGGCCCAGGTTCTGGTCCAAGCTCTTCTCTCGCTAGACTACTGCAACTCCCTCCTGGCTTGTCCGCTTGCTAGTGCCATCCGACCTCTGCAGCTCATAGAGAATGCAGCAGCTTGACTGGTCTTCAGTTCTCTCACACTACACCGCTCCTCTGCGTGCAAAAGGATCGGGCCCAGTCTACAACCAGGACATGGTTAAACCTTACACGCCAGCCTGTCTACTCCCCTCGGTATCGGCCAATTGACTGCTGCTACTTCACAGCAAGGGACACCTAGCCACTCAACAAAATCCGGACTGTTGCTGTCCTGGCTCCCAAATGGTGGAGCGAGCTCCCGATTGACATCAGGCCAGCAGAAAGTCTTTACAATTTCTGCCGCAGGCAAAACTACATCTCTCCAGAGGTGTAAAGTAACAAATTACATTTACTCAAGTTACTGTAATTGAGTAGTTTTTTTGTGTACTTTGTAATTTTTTGAGTAGTTTTTGATATGGGTAATTTTACTTTTACTTAAGTAGATTTTGACTGGAGTATTTTACTTCGCTACATTGGAATTACATCCGTTACTGAGTAAAAAAAATAACACTTGAATGTGCAAGGCAATTCTGACTGCCGTGATAGATGCTGCATAGAGTGGATGACGTTCCCTCACGTGCACGTACATCATATGAAAACTGATCGTAAAGTTCACTGTTCGCGAAAACTATGGGCGACATGCACAACACTGCACAGGGAGCCACCGCAGAACGGCTGCAGAGCTGCGGGTTGCCAATCACTGGCTCCGGTGAAAGAGCTATTTGTTTATTTCTCCGCCGTTAAAGAGATGCGGATGTCAATACATCAGTTCGGCTATAATATTAGTTTCGCCTCGCATTTCTTTTATAAATTTGGTAAGAAATTCTGAAGCATTTCATTTAATAGTCATGTAATTTGTGTTACAGCTCAATTAAGTCAGAACATCTACGAGATACTACTTTATTGTGGTGGTGGTGGTGATACTCTATTTGGTAAAGCCCAGCACTTATACAATTCAACATAATGTAACACCTACAGGGATGCAGCTTAAATATTGAAATATACTTTTCTGACAACGTCTGCTTTGGAAAGGAAAAAATGTGTATCTTTGAATGTTAGAAGTAACTCAAGCATTTTCTGACATATTATCAAAGCTCATACTTACATGCAGTGGAGCAGTTTGCTTGTGTTGTGTTGAGCTGCGTCAGGGGTTTTGCTGGAACTGTAACATTTTTGGGTAGTCTTGAGGAGGAGGAGATGAGAAGCAGGCAGAGGAGGTGACAACACACCAGAGAATTCAACTGGGCCAGGGGATATAGGGACATGTTAGACAGGGAGGAAATAAAACACAAACACACTCTCTCTCTCTCTCTCTCTCTCTCTCTCTCTCTCTCTCTCTCTCTCTCTCTCTCTCTCTCTCTCTCTCTCTCTCTCTCTCATCAGCTGAAATGGGAGGATGGAGACCAGGAGAAGGTGAAATCATCATCCATACACTGGCCCTGAAATAGACACAAACACAAGCACGTGTCAACAGCAGCAATTTGAGCGATGTAAGAGGTATGTTGTAAAGTAGATTTCACATGTCAAAAGTCACTAGGCTAAATTTTTCCTACAAGCTCCCACCCATTTAGTAATCCACAATGTCGGAGCCTCAACCTGGTAAATTGGATTTCATCTATTCGAGGCATGGACACATTATGCAAACTATGCAACATTACAACAACCCGTTTTGACATGAAAGACACAATCATTGAATACACTCAGCCAGAGTTGTCATATTTAGACAGGGGCATTGTAAGCGTCAAATGAAAGCAACACTACACCAACAGAAAACGTTGAAATATCAAAGTCAGCTAAATGAGTTCATATTTATAATCCACACGTTCACCTAAACGAATAAAGAGCCAACATGTTCCAAGGTACACAACAATAGTTAACCAGCTGGATCAACGGTGATTGAGACCTATTGAACACCACAAAAGGTCGTTGACATACCAGTAAACTTTGTGGTGTGTACTGAGTTGGCGTTAAATGCTGAACACACGTCTCTCCTTTTCACAGAGAGCACAGTTAAGATACACACAAACATCACTAATGCAAACAAGCCATTTTCTTTCAGGGCGCTTTAGCCGGGTGATTGAATGGACCCGCTGAAATGCTAGCTACAACCAACGGAATTGGGGATCTTACCGTCTTCTGTCATATGTTTATAAATCACCACGGTCGTCGTCGTCGTCGTCGTCGTCGTCTTCTTCTTCTTCTTCTTCTTCTTCTTCTTCTTCTTCTTCTTCTTCTTCTTCTTCTTCTTCTTCTTCTTCTTCTTCTTCTTCTTCTTCTTCTTCTTCTTCTTCTTCTTCTTCTTCTTCTTCTTCTTCTTCTTCTTCTTCTTTCTGGCAGACTAAGCACTATTTGGTGCGTTGCTGCCACCCACTGGAATCATCAAGCAGTGTTTTTACAGAACAAGCTTCAGTACAAGTTTGCCTATTCCTATAAAAACCCTCATCCTTTCTTTGGCATACAACGGATAATACATCAGAATATGTTGGACAGACTCCGGGGCTCCACAGTTGTCACAGTTTCCATTTCTGTGTTTTCCTACGAGCACCAACCCACTTACTATTCCACAGGCCTAAGAAGATGATGATCTAATAACCATCATCAACTCTGGTGTTGAAATGAAAAAAATAAAAAAGGCATATATATTGCGATTACATGTAGCACTGTGTAGTTTGGCTTTTTTAAGCTAATGTACTTACATGGTTCTTGCTGTCCTGTGTTTGTAACCTCATGGTTGAAGCCACTTATTGAAAGTCGCTTTGGATAAAAGCCTTTAGCTAAATGATAAGTATTAATGTTATGCTAGGTTGAGTGTGATGAGTCTCAATCAGCACATGTGTGGAAATTAGGTTGCCCTGCAGGATTGCAGGATTGGTGCTTGGATAGTCGGCCATTTTACCGTAAAATAAGTCCTTAATGGTTGACTGTTGGTCAGCATTGGCCTGGCAACGAAATGTAGTTGGATCTTTAAATGTTTCAAGTGACTCATGCATTTTCTGACATTTTCAGATACATTATCTACCCAAAGCTTCTTATCCAAGCTAGTCTTGAGGAGTAGGAGGAGACGAGCAGCTTGCAGAGGAGGTGGAGACAAACCAGAGAATTCAACAGGAATGCTGGAGGATACAGGGACATGGTGGATAGGGAGGGAATGAGACACACACACGAAAGTAAATATCAGCCGAAATGGGAGGATGGAGACTAGGAGAAGGTGAAAGCATCATCCATACTCTGGACCTAAAATAGATATCAACACTAACCAAATTGACTTGACTATGTTATATGTATACATATATTCATATTCATATTATTTAATTTAATATTCCATTCACCCTGTAAACTACTGCTTCACTTGACTACGTTATATGTTACGATGTGATATTATATGTTATGTTAGATTGCATGTTGTTTTTTTTTCTATTCTCTGAACAGTCTCCATGTACATTCTGCTCCCTGAATCATACAAATACACTTACTTCACAATATTCCCCACTTCTTCACCCTCTAAACTGTTGATTCATTTGAATTTATTTGACTATGCTATATATAATACATATATTCATGTTATTTTATTTAATATTCCCCACTCCTTCACCCTGTAAACTGCTGCTTCATTTAACTTTGACTTTAATTTGACTATGTTATATGTTATACATATATTCATATTACTTAATTTAATATTCACTTGACTGTGTTATATGTTATATGTTACAATGTTATGTTATATGTTATGTTACATAGTATGTTATTTTTTTTTCATTTTGTAAAGTCGCCTACTGCGTAGATGTTTGCCTGCCATGTCATAAGAATTTCACTGCTCCGATGATGCTGTCATTGGTGCATGTGACAATAAATTTTGATTTGAATTGATTTGATTTGAACAAAAACACAGACAATTTGAGCTATGTCAGAGGTACACAATCCACAATGTCCGAGCCTTAACTTTGTAAATTTGATTTCATCTATTCGAGTCATGGATATTTTATTGACAGGTTAACTGATGCTTGGATGTTATATAGCTTTCTTGCAATTTAAGCTATGTAAGAGGTATGTTATAGAGATGAAAAGCACTTGCATTACAGAAATTACTTAAATCTAATTATAGTCAAATCCAAACTGTTTTCTGATGAGCATTTGAGCTGTTTCCATTCTCAGATGACTGAAACCTGCTCATCATTAAGAACATCGACCATGTCTTCTTTTAAAATCACGTAGGCCAACTTTAACAAGCAGTGACAGGTGGATGCATGAAATCTTAAAACGTCCAATAAAAGCATGTCCGCTAACTTAAAAGTTAAACCCCCTGAAGAAATTTACCTTTGCCATCTTCAAAACCCTACGAAAGGGATTTTAAATGGGGAAATGATCGCTCATGGTCGTCCCATTTCCCACATTTAGCTAATTCAGCTGAGGCAAAAGTTAAATCTAGGCATGATGAACTACAGTTTACAACATGAAATCTCATCGGCCTTCCATCCATTCCACATACAACGGGAGACAAGGGTTGTAAGAATTTATTACTGAAAATCTTCCTGTTGAGTGCCATATTTCTATCACAACTGTGACGACCCCTTCCACCCTCACCTGGACACTAGGTGTCCCTGTTCTTCCGTTCCCTGAGCTACAGATGGAGTGGGCGTCAGCGAAAATCAGAGCACATCTCGGCCAGCTGTGCTCTGCCCTTTAAAATGCTGGCCAGATTTGTCTAGCGCTCTCTCTCTTTCGCGCTACCTTTGGGATGAGGTTGGCTCTCCCGGACGCCAGCACCCTTCTCTGTTTTGGTTTTGGAGACTTTGGTTGTTGCTTATAATTTATTCTGTTAAATAAATATCCTGAACTACTAACAGTTCACCCGTGTCGACTCCCTCCTTGTCACAGTAGTGAGCCGGGCTGTGACAAATGGGGGCTCGTCCGTTGCACGCTTTTCCTCCGCATTTGTGAATGACTTGATTTTTCTGAATGAGACCTGTGATTAAGTAATGTGTGAGCGTAGTGTGACATCACACACCACGTCGGCTGTGCGACTCGTGTTTTTGTGAATGAGCAGCGTAGTTTGGTTGTGGGGGAGATGTTCCGGTAAGTGAACTGACGCTGTTGTGTGTTGGCTTGTTTCTCCATGTTGCTGTGCCGGGTGTTTCCTGGTGTTGTTTAACTCTAGTGAGCCCTTATACTGTCGTAAGTGGCTGCTGTTCTGTTAGGCTAAAGGGCGGACTCCCTTTGGAGTTTGTTGGGGTTCGGTAGTGTGGTGTGAAAGTGGTTAGAGTAGTTGTCTCGGGAGCACGTCCGAGCCTGCAGGTGGAGTCGCCAGTTTGGTTGCTTCGCTGGGTTTGCTGGATTCAGTGCGTAAATACCCACCACAACTAGCAGCTGTTAGGCAATCAGCGGGACAGCGCTGCAGTGACGTGCTGCTGTGTACAGCTTTACGAGTCTGACCGCAGGTGGACAGAGTTAAATTATTAATATTCATGCAGGTTAGCTGTGTTTTTCAGTCATGGCTACTGTGGATTAGTTTCTGAGTGCTCCGTCAGAGGAGTTATTAGACCCGCCACCAGTTCACGGGATCGCGGGATCAGTTAATTAAAATTGCTGATCATTTCAAGATGGATGTGGGGGATAAACGTTTAAAGGAGAATGTCAGGAGTATCCGGCGGCTGTGGCTTAGGGGTAGAGTGGTCGTCCTCCAACCTGAAGGTCGGCGGTTCGATCCCCAGTCTGAACCATCTGCATGCCAGGTGTCCTTGGGCAAGATGCTGAACCCCGAATGGCCCCCCCCTTAGAATAACAAAGTGCTGGGATAGATGCACTGTATGAATGTGTGTGTGAATGTGAAACTGTAATGAAAGCGCTTTGAGTGGTCATCAAGACTAGAAAAGCGCTATATAAATACAAATCCATTTACCATTTTTCCTCCGTGATAATCTGGTGGAAATTGGAGTAATTGACACAAAATTCAAGGCCACTGTTTCTCCAGAGCCTGGTGCTACTGCTCAGAGCCAGGCGTACTCCGCGCTGAGTATAGCTGATAGTAAGATCTACGAGATGGTTAAATCTGCGGTGTTAAAAGCATACGATCTGGTGCCGGAAGCATATCGCCAGAGATTAAGATCATGGGAGAAATCAGGTAAACAGACTCACATGGAGTTCACCAGAGAGCTAAACATTCATTTCAATTGTTGGTGTACTTCACTAAACGTGGACAGTTATGGCGATTTGTGTAATTTAATCGTTCTAGAGCAATTTAAAAATACAGTACCCTCTCAGATAGCGATGTATTTAAATGAGCGTAAAGTAAAAACCGCGAAAGAGGCCGCTGCCCTGGCTGATGAGTACGTACTGACGCATGGCGGGTTCGGTGAGTATAGGGCACCTGATGGGGCTGGTTCCCGAGGGAATGAGCGTAACTTCCGCACAGTGGGTAAACACTGGCAAGACGGAAGCAACGCACGTCCTTATAAACCAGAGAGGTCCCCGCGCTCTCAACTGCAGTTTGATCTGAATACATTGTGTAATTATTGTAAATGAAGAGGACATTGGAAAGCCGAATGTCCTATTAAAGAAGGGGCCAAAAGCGGTTCTGAGCGCGGACAAGTGAGGCCCGTTGCATTGACTGCTCCTCTTAGAACACTAAGTCCCAGATTTCTACCATGTGTTGATGCTCTATGTGAACAAGTAAAGCCTTCAGTAGAGCTTTCACGAGAGAAATCCAATTATTCTGCTTTTGTGTCTGATGGTCAAGTGTCTTTAGTAGGCAGTAGTGTAAAAGTGCCAGTGAAAATCCTGAGGGATACTGGAGCTTTTGATTCATATATTCTGAGCTCTGTGCTGCCGTTTTGTCAGCACACTGACACCGGAAATTACATTCTGATGCAGAGACGGGGTTTAACTGTGTTGCCTGTTCCGGTGCACAAGTTAGAATTGGACTGTGGCTTAATACAGAGGGAAGTAACCATGGGGGCTGGCCCTGCATTGCCAATCCCAGGCGTGGATATCATTCTGGGGAATGATCTGTGTGGTAGCCGTGTGTGGGCTAGCTGTCTGCCATCTCCGGGGGTAACATCCTCTCCTTCTGTCAATACAGAGTCGGATGAGACTGCACAGCGTTTAACTGATGTGCTCACTGCCTGTGCAGTTACTAGAGCTATGTGCCATGAGAAGGCAGAACCTGAAGTTGAACATAGCATGACCGAGAGGACTGGAACCTGCTCTGTGTCCGTGCCTGACTCTTTGTTATCAGTTTCTCACACCGTACTGGCCACTGAGCAGCGAGCTGATCCTTCACTTAGAGAGCTTTTTGACAAAGTGCCATCGGACGCTGATGTAAAGAGTACTGCTATTGGTTATCAGGTTTTGAAATAGCTGGGTGTAAAACATAATCTGGCCTCAGCGTACCACGCTCTGAGTCAAGGGGCGTTTGAAAGATTTCATCAAACACTCAAATCTCTGTTGCGTAGAGTTGAGTCAGGATTGGGAGGAAGATTTACCCTGGTTGTTGTTGGCTGCCAGAGGGGTTCTTCAGGAGAGCAGTGGATTTAGTCCAAACCAGCTTGTGTTTGGTCACACGGTGCATGGACCATTAACATGACTTCATGATCAAGTTGTGCAATCTGAATCACCCCTTAATCTGCTTGATTATGTGAATGGTTTCCGGCATAGGTTGTGTGTTGCTGGAGTTATAGCTAGGGGAAATTTTGCATCTGCTAAATGAAAAATATTTATGACCGTAAAGCCGAGACTCACATCTTCAGTCCAGTTGACCAGGTTCTGGCTTTGTTACCACTAGTGTGTTCACCGTTTCAAGCCAAGTTCCACGGCCCTTTTTCAGTTTTGCGTAAATTGTCGGAGCAAAATTACCTACTTTCTACGCCTAAATATAGAAAGTCAACTCAGCTCTGCCATGTGAATCTGTTAAAGCCTTATTATAGTCGTGAGTCACCATTTTGTGAGAGAGTGCCACAGAAGACTGTGAAACCTGTGCTAGTGACAGACACTGTTGGAAGACACTCGCCTGCTGCTGAGGTGTCTGTACAGGTGGAAGATGGTGTGGTTTCACCCGATGAAAGCCGGCTACGGGGTCGTTTGAAAAATTCTGAGTCACTACGTGATTTAAAATCAGTATTTGGCCATTTGTCCAGTAAACAGTCTGCTAAGTTGTCTGATTTGCTCAACAACTATTTGTGTTTTTGTTTAATTATGTTCCAACTCATACAGATTTGTTGGCGCATGACATTGATGTAGGTGATGCACAACCAGTCCGTCAGAGGTTTTTACAGGATATCTCAGGAGAAACGTAAGGTAATGGAAAAATAAATTTGCAAGCCATGGGCGTCTCCTGGCTTGCAAATACTGCACATCCTCCCCCTGAAATATTACAATCTTTACGCAGACAAACATATCCCAGTAATACAAAATTAGGTTTCAGCCAGGTCCCTTGTACACATATTAACCCTATACTTCAACACATTTTTTTAACTCTTGCCCTTTGGCCACCAGACTCCTGGCATTCCACTCGAGGGTATAAAACATAATCATTGTATAGAATATAATCAGTTTAAGTATGATGATCAGTATCATCTTCCTCTGTTCGGCCTCCACTTGTTTTAACCTTTCCTTCTCTAGAAAACACTAAGCAGTTTTCACTATATTTCTAACCACTTCTGAATAATTCTTTGCATTGAGTCTTCTGTTACATGTGTTACTGGGGGGAGACTCCCCCTTCATTCCTCATTTCCTCTACTTCACCACATTAAGTAACTTTAACTTAGCTTAAAACTGTGTATAAAACCTTTAAAAAACAGACTCTGTCGTATCCTAAGACAGGAGCATAACAATTAATAACAAAATAAAAATGATCAACATTTGCCCTCACCACCAGCAGTCTGTCCACCACCTCCTCCACTTCCAAATATTCTGGAGTGAAACTCTTGGAATAGATGATGCCCACCCCCCCACTGTTTGTGCTTAGGTGGCTCAGGACCACCTGCCCCTCCCTCTCTCTTTTCCAGTCATTCTCATTTTTTGAGTCACTATGAGTTTCTTGTAAAAACTCCACTTCAGTTATTGTTAAGTTTCATTTGCTGGAACATCAGAGACCTCTTCACAGCATCTCTGGCTAAGTTTGTATTCAATGAGCAAATTTTAACAGACTCATGTTGTAAAATATATATATAAAAAAAAATCAGGATGTAACACTTTTTTCATCATCTTCATCATTGTTTTTCTCTTGTCTAATTTTGAACAATCTTTTTGAGTCTATATATTTCCTGGTCAGTGAAGCCTCCTCTGCCTTCGCTGCTTTTGTGCAGCCGGGCAGAGTTGCAGCTGAGACACTTTGTGTTGTTTGATGTTACAAATATCTTGTTGTTCATGATCATAAAAAGATGCCTTATGTGGGACACCACGTGTTTTAACAGAGGGGACTTGCATTACGAGGACTGTTTCCTTAATTGAGACAATATCTTTCCGTGTCTCGACAGTACATCCGGGTAAAACTGTTGAGGTCCATGGCGTTAGATTGCAAACGCTCATACACACACTCACCACCTAACACCTCCTTCCTGTACACCACAACACCACAAACCCTATAACCGACAATACACTATATATATATATATATATAAACAGAATGATCAATTAGAACAAAATCATTAACCGCAACCAGCTCTCAGCACACGAGAGAGAGAGAGAGAGAGAGAGAGAGAGAGAGATTGATTTTTCAAGCCACTTTTATTTACTCAATTAATTTCCAAAAACACAAGATACATCAAAATAATACAATATTCAGTCCAAAATATGACCAAACACAAGTTGGTCGTCTTTCACAGAGCATTAAACTTGCTTGAGGCACCACATTCTCTCAAAATCTTGTACATTATTTGTCAAAATACAGAAAGATAAATCAGTTTTCAGCCTAGTCTTTAACATTCGTTTAAAGATGCAAATAACATCTACATCCAGTGAGTCGTCGAGAGATAGATCGCCATCTTTGCTTGACCCAAAATAAAGTTGAAGAGTTGACATTTTATTTTGTTTTTGCTGTTGTACTTATAACCCAGGATGAACATTTGCTCTAAGAAAACTTCATCAAATAAAGCAAACAGGTGAATCAGAAACAGAAACAGTGAGGAGAGTCGACCACATTTCAGAAAACAACAAAGTGTCTCCCTCTGTGGACAGAAGGGACACGTAGCAGGAACTTCAGAATTAATGATAGAAACAAAAGCGTTTACAGGAACAGCTCCGTGTAGAACCCTCCACTGTAAGTCTCCCCCCTCTTACTCAGCGGTGGTTTGTAGAGGGCTCTCCACTCCGGCCTTTGACCTTCTGTCAGGGCCAGATGAGTCCTCCATGGAGAGTCACTCCGTGCTTCTAGTCTGTTCTGGTTCAGAAACTTCACTAGTAAATAATACATAGTTTTCCCCGTCATGGTGCTCAGTGTATTACCAGTGACAGTTTTTAATTTCAACAACAAACCTTCACATTTTATCATAGGAACAATTGTTAACTCAGGAAGAGGATCACTGGTGTCCGGCTGAATGAGTCACAGTGCGCAGTGATCAACTGAAGTTCAGGGGGAGTCAGCTGCTTTTTCCAGCCTCTCAGCAGGAAGCTGACCACCCTGACTGACCTGATCCCCAAACGTGAGGCCAGACCTGCAGCGTTGTCCAGGTGAGGGCCACACACCTCCACCACATGGCCCAGTGTGAGGACCCGGGCCTTGCACAGTTTTTGAGTCAGGCCTGGTTCTACATCACACCGGAGCCGATTCCCGTGAACCACTGGCTCTTTGAGGAGCCAGAGCAGAGAGTCAGAGTTCTTCAGTCTGTCCTTATGGAACATTCCCCACACTCGGAGCAGTCCTTTGTAAAAAAGTGGAAGGTTGTTCAACTTACATGCATTTACATCCATTAGAAACCACGACTCAGCCAGGCCTAGCCCACCACACCGCTCTAGTAAGGCACGAGCTACTGGTCTCCAGACCAGTTCCCCAGGACCAGTAAGGAGTCTCTGGACAAGCTGGAGCCTGAAAGCGGCCCCCCTACTCGCCAAGTGGACAAGGCCATGTCCCCCCTCCTCCGTAGGTAGAAAGAGGACACTCTGTGGGACCCAGTGCAGACGGTCCCAGAAGAAGTCCACCATCACGGCCTGTATTCTTGCCAGCAGACGTGCTGTGGGGTCCACACATGCCAGTCGGTGCCACAGCATGGAGGACACCAGGTTGTTTATAATGAGGGTACGGCCTTTAAACGACATGTGTGGACGAAGCCACTTCCATTTTTTAAGTCGGCCTTCTACCTTCTCTAAAACATTATCCCAATTTTTGCTTATAAAGGTTGCATCCCCAAGAAAAATACCTAGATATCTAATACCCTCTTTTTTCCAGGTCAACCCCCCTGGTAATACAAGTTCTCTGCCCAGCTCAGTTCCCATTGCTAAAGCTTCACTTTTTCCCCAGTTAACTTTAGCAGATGATATTTTACTGAAATGATCGACAGTTTCAACCAGTTTATCGATGTCCTCTTGTTTTTGAACGACGACCATGACATCGTCAGCATAAGCAGATACTTTCACAGCTTGTGGACACCCTGGGAGATTTGCACCTGACAGCTGGACCCTCAGTCTGTGCAGGAGCGGCTCTATGGCTAGCGAGCACAGCATGCCAGAGAGGGAGCAGCCCTGTCTGATTCCCCTCTTGACTTTAAAAGGAGAGCTTAGCCCACCATTAATCTTTAAGACACTCTCAATGTCACTGTACAAAGTCCGGATCATGGCTATGAGACCAGGGCTGAACCCAAACACCTGCAGCACCTGCCACAAGTATCTGTGTTCAACACGGTCAAAAACCTTTTCTTGATCTATAGAAATAAGACCAAGTTCACAGCCCGATGAACCAGAGAGGTCCAAAACATCACAAATAAGAGTAATATTGTCAGATATCAGCCTGCTGGGCACACAGTAGGTCTGGTCTACGTGAATGGCCTGCTCCATCACTTTTCTCAGCCTCGTTGCCAACTCTTTGGACAAAAGTTTATAATCAGTGCAGAGCAGAGCCACAGGTCGCCAGTTCCTTATCTCTTGAAGATCTCCCTTTTTGGGGAGAAGGGTGAGGACCGCTCTCCTGCAGCTCAAAGGTAGCTGTCCTTTGTTTAAACTGTCTCTGAGGACCAACAACAGATCTCCTCCAATCACAGGCCAGAAAGCCTTGTAAAAGTCTGCAGGCAGTCCGTTGATACCCGGAGCCATGCCGTTCTTTAACCTCTGCAGAGCAGCATGTAGTTCTTCAGCAGAGAGCTGTGTGTGTAGCTCTGCACTGATCTCTGCAGGCACCTTGGGTAGACCCTCAAAGAACGGCTGTGCCACCTCTGGTCTCTCTTGGAACTCCATCTTGAAGAGTTCCTCATAGAAATTGACAGCATATCTGCGAATCTCTGCAGACTCCTGCAGCACCTGCCCTGTGTTGGACCGCAGGGAGTTCATGAGTCTTTTTTGCCCGTTCTTACGTTCGAGGCCAAAGAAGAAGTGAGAGGGAGCGTCCATCTTGGCAACATGCTGGAACCGGGAGCGAACCAGAGCACCTTGAGCAAACCCAACAGGTCTGACAGAGCTGACTTTTTGTTTTTGAGAACTTTAATATGTTCTCCGTCTCCTGTGGATTCTGCTGAATCTTGCAGATCCACTATTTCTCTCTCCAGAGCTTTCATAGACCTGGTCATGTTTCTCGTGACATTGAGAGTGTACTGTAGGCACAGATTCCTAATTTGACCCTTTCCTATATCCCACCACTGCTGTAATGAGGTGTAGTCAGATTTTGTTTTTGAATAGTTGTTCCAAAACAAACAGAAAGCATTTTTGAAAACATTATCTGACTGCAGGGCTACATTGAAATGCCAGTAACGACTGCTGCACTTAATATTTTTAATAGAAACTGAAACCTGAACCAGTGAGTGGTCTGAAAAGCCAACTGGGTGTATGGAGCAACTCTGAAGAGTATTGGCCTGATGTTTGAAACAATAAAATCTGTCCAGCCGAGCCATAGATAGAGTATTGTCTCTAGTATGAACCCAAGTGTACTGACGCTGAGTGTGATGAAGAAACCTCCAGGTGTCACACAGATCATTCTGTTCAATCAGTTTGACAAGACACCTCCTAAAGGCTCCATGAGGTTCTGCATGGTTCCTGTCCAGAGCTGCATCAGCTGTACAGTTAAAGTCACCACCCAGGAACATGTGCCCTTCACCACTACACGAGTTAACAACAGAGTTTAGAGTGTTTAGCAGAGTTACTCTTTCTGTGCCTACAGTCGGAGCATAAACATTAATAAAGGTTATTTTTACATTTTCAAACACACCTTGTATTTTTAACAGGCGACCTTCTACAACTTCCTCTGTTGCAGAGGAAACAGGTAGAAAGTCCCTGGAAAATAAAATGGCCACTCCAGCACTGTGACTGCGCTTATGGCTGAAGAACACCTGCCCATCCCACTCCTTCCTCCACGCAGCTTCACTCTCAGCTGTGCTGTGTGTTTCCTGGAGAAAGACAACATTTAACTTGCTGATTCTACACAGGCTGAAAAGAGCAGGGGTCTCATTTATAACCGTTGCGTACGCACAAAACGCGGCCTGAAACGTCCGTACGCCAATTCTCACGCCAAAGTTGTGATTTATAAAAACGAACTTGACGGGAAAATGTGCGTATTTCCCAGCGGGTCGGATTTATAACCGTTGCGTACGCACAAAACGGACCCTGAATCCTGCGTACGCCACTGCTCACGCCAAAGACAGTTTCTTCCCCCAGGCCATAAGACTTTTAAACTCCTCTTAACTGAAATAACTACACTTAACCCGCACTGTAACATCATTGCAAATTTGCACCATTACACAAACTGCACTTTTGTTGCTTTATTTCTCTTCAGTTGTTTTTTAAATATATTTTAAATATATTTAGATATATATTCCTTATTCTCTTTTTTATATTTTGATATTCTATTTTATTCTATTTTATACTATTTCTATTTTATTTGTTAGGTTGTATTACTTGAGCATTGTTAAAAGAGAGCCTGTGACTCAAGCTTTTCATTGCCAGCGACTGCTTAATGCTATTGTTGTGTATTTGACAATAAAAAAATCTTGAAATCTTGAAATCTTATAAAAACGAACTTGAAGGGAAAATGTGCGTATTTCTAAGCAAACTTAAAACCATGCATACGTACGTTTTGGAGACGGGAAAACGGCAACACAGACGTGAGGTGGTGAACTGCAGCCAGATTATTGATCCACTTCTTCATTACCATTAAAATAAATAAGTTATTTGTGCTGGCGCAAAATAAGCACCCTTTAAACCTTAAAGATCTAGAAAATGTATAGTTTCATGGTTAAGTATCACTGCAGTTTACTATTTTAATTATTATATATTTTTGTGTATAAAATCGCTGAAGTGGACATGATTGTGCCCCAGGCGCACGGAGCGCACAGACGAACTTGGCAAGGTGTGATCAATTTGTCAGATTGATGTTAACCTATAAATACTGCCGTCACCGTCGTGCGTAATGATGGATGATGGATGATGGATGCACTCGCTCTATTAGAAGACCATGCGAACAGGCGAATTAGGATGGATCGTGTGTTTAGGGACCACACAGATCTCCTGGCCCATGATGATGACTGGCTAATCAGCCGATTTAGATTCCCGAGAGCTGTGCTCTTGGATCTATGTGCTGAGCTGGGTCCAGCATTAGAGAGATCGACACAACGTAACCATGCCATCCCGGTGCCAACGCAAATACTAACGACTCTGGGGTTTCTGGCAACCGGCTCCTATCAGCGGGAATTAGCCGACAGGTACGTGTTTGATATGATCGAAAATATGTAATATTTTCCTTTCCGCCAAAGCCCCTTTTGAGAATAATATAACTGTTAAATTGTATAGGTCGGGGATATCACAGTCATCCCTGAGTTCAATCAGGAGAGACTTGGTTTTTACTTTAACAAAGTTTATTTTTACAATGCACAGAATGAGAATATTTATAGTCTTTGGCATTTTAGACCCCTGTGTGATGTCTTCAGGATTAGAAGGGGTTGGAGCAGAACGTCGTACAGGAATACCCCCCGGGTATTAGACACTGGTGGTGGTTCATCAGTTATAGTTTGTTAAGATGGCCAATATATGAGCATTGTCCTGCTGGACTTCCTAAGTGTGACATCCTCTGTCCTTAACCCTCACAAGAGTAAGGAAAAACTACAAAAACCCTTCTTGAAGGGAAAAACGTAGAAACCTTAGGAAGAGCCACATGCGAGGGATCCCTCTTCCAGGACGGACAGAAGTGCAATGGATGCCACGAGTAACGAGTGTTTTCAGGCAGTCAGCTGCCACCATAGCCCGCAATCCATTGTCATCAGGATCCGGAGGAGGTGATGAATGTTCTTCTCAGGACTGGAGGAGATTGGGGTGGAGGAGGGGTTGTGCGAGTCACTGCATTGACGCTGGCTGAGGAAGAGGAAAGAAGGGATTTTTAAAGTTAGACAGCTGCTGTGTGACTGGCTGAAGGAAACCCGCGCAGACCTGATTGGATGTTTGGGATCAGCTGACAGTGTGCAGGTTAAGCTCTCCTGTGGGCGTTCCTGATATTTAGGACCACCTGCAGTCAGCTGGTCTGTATGCAGGTTTAAGTCTTCCTTATTGAACTTACGCTGAGCTCCATTTCAATCAGGAGAGACTTGGTTTTTACTTTAACAAAGTTTATTTTTACAATGCACAGAATGAGAATATTTATAGTCTTTGGAATTTTAGACCCCTGTGTGATGTCATCAGGATTAGAAGGGGTTGGAGCAGAACGTCGTACAGGAATACCCCCAAAAAGAAGGAAGACGAAGAATGTAGATCAGGGGACGTGAGATACTGGTGAGTCTTACCTTGTGTTGTAGTATCCTAGAAGATAATACAACTTGGAAAACGACGACCGTTATACGTTTATCGAGTAGGATATCAAATGACTCGTTGGAGTGCCTCTACGCCCCCGAGTGGAAATGTCAACAGAAATGAAAATCGGCACGGCCACCGTAACAGAAATTAAGTCATATGACAAAACTGAAAATAAGGTCCGCTGGACCGAAAGTAAAATACAGGGTGCACATACGCCGCTCGCACGTATGGGGTCATCCGACCAGGTGTAGTGCAGGTATGTAGTGAGGAGTGTGCCCAGGAGTGTGTTTAAAGAGAATTTAACTGTATGGCTAGCGTGACTCAAGGAATGAGCAGATAATCTGGAACCACCACCAGTTATATGTATTAAAGACATCAGTTTCTTTTTTCTTTTTTCAAACTTTGATTCAGAAGGAGTGTGTTTATGCAAGGACGAATAGGGACTGAAAGCAGAAGATACTCTTCCCAGTTGTTCTTAGTGAACCAAGGGAATACCTTGGTAGGCTGAAGAAGTTGCATTTCCTATTGTGAATGCATGAGCTGAATGGAGTGCAAGCAGAGTTTGCTTTAATTAAACTTCCTTATGCTGGTGAATAACTCTGTTTTGTTTTAGAGGAGATTTCCACAATGAGGAATACAGGACAAATTGAGAAGGCCAGTGCTACAGCCAGTGTCCTTAGAAATCCCCCAAACACTCACAGATGGAGTTCATTTGTGAATAACTGCAGATAATCAGTCAGATGCACTGCTTTATATATATTTTTATTTTATTTTATTTATTACTATAGACGTCGCTAAGTGATTGTGCAGATGGGGCCAGGTGCGGGTTGGATCGGCACCTTATGCGTGGCATTCCGAGTCCCATGGATGGAATAGTTAATGGAATTCATGAGAGATGTGTACCGCGAAGTGCTGAGGAAAGCAGCCACTTATTTGTGGCGAATTAGCTGCATGGGAAGAATTTATGATGTCGCGAATATGCTGTACAATTTTATTTATTATTTTAATTCGGACTGCGGAACACCGAATGATTGAAGCGTTTAGTTGGAGAGGCTGCGCCTGACTCTGTGGGGCGGGGGGGGATCATCCAGCAGATGAAAATCGCAGGACCTCTCGGGCACACGCGTCTGACAATTTAAAATTAAGTCATCTGTTGTACTTGCACCTTGATCAGATCCCGGCGTACCTATTATCTCGCCACTGGAGAGAGTTTGTGTATTAACGGGTAAGTGAACGTGTTCATAGCTTATTTTTATTCATTTAAAAATTTGTGTTTATTTTATGGGAACGATGAGTTGAACGATTCGATTTAATATGAAGAAAATGATTAATTTATCTATTAATTTAGATTTTTTAATTTTATTATTATTATCTGTATATATTTATTTATTATTTTGAATTATTTTAGCGACCATCAAGTGAAATACCGGGTCAAGTGTTGTGCATTACTTGGGTTTCTCTGCTCACGGCTGCTCGGGATCAGAGCAGAAGCTGAACTTGGTTTGTGCCGAGCAGGAGTTTATGTGTCCTCCTCCACTCTCACCTGAACTAATAAACACTCATCACTATTTATCAGGACCTGATCGGCACATGAGTACTTAATGTTATTTGAATTCGCTCCAGAGTTTATAAGTCTGTATTTAAACGTCATGAAAAATACTTTTGTGCTCAGTATTTTACGATTTTACACGTGAAGCCCGCAGTCAGAGTAAATGAGCGGCATGTATTCATGTTTTTTACCCAGCAAATAGGTAACCCTAGCAGCCAACGCCGAATTGCTGAAAATTTGGTAGCTCATTGGTGCTCTGCACCTGAAGTCAGGCAAGTAATTCCCACCGTCGCCAGAGAATATATTATAAACTGACAGTTATATCTGCTTTAGGCAGCCAAGCACCTTGACCTTCGAGCTTAAACATTTATTTGCTATGGTGACCGCCTGGGTCTAATTAAGCCTCGTAGTTAGAGAGGTACGGGACAGCAGAGAGTTGGGATAACGCTTGTCTCCTGCATATGTATTGTAGCTGTTAAAAGCTAGCTGTTTGAATGTACGAACTCCCAAGTTCATATTGCTATAAGGGCTCCATCAGAAAACGAGTACGTTTACGTAAACAGAAAACACGTGCACACAATAAACGTTCAAATTATATGCGACTCAAACTTGGTCCTGACCAATGTTGTGGCACGATGGCCTGGCTCTACGCATGATTCGTTCATCCTGGCACATAGCAGTGTGGGGAGAAGATTGCAGGCAGGTGCAGTGTGTGATGGCTGGCTTCTTGGTAAGTTAACCACATGTTGTGTTAAATGTTACGAACGCGCTCAGTAGTGGAGTGTGCCATCGGACTACTGAAATGCCGATGGCGGTGCCTTGATGCCTCAGGTGGCAGGCTACTGTACACCCCCCCAAAAGTGTGCAAAATAATAAGCGCATGTGCAGGTCTGCACAACATTTACCAAAGAGTTGGTCCTCCTCTTAATCGTCACCTCAACCCCACCACCCCCACCCCCACAAAATGATGGCCCTGTCCAGCTGCCCCCTCCCCGACAAGACGCCTTCCACATGGGAGCCTGGACAAGAGAGAATGTGATGCGGCGTTTGTGAAAATACAAACAAATAGAAAGGTTCACTTTTTAACGAGTTCTTTTAATGAAGTGGCAATATCTGACAACACCATTTTTATTTCCTTGAGCTCCTCTGCTACACAATTAATTGCAGTTATTGTCTCCCTCTGTGTCTGCAGCACAGCATCCGTCAGCACGCGCCCTGAGGTGCCATGCGCACGGGACGCACTGGGACCGGGGACTGGCTGACGCTCTGCAGCTGCCTTCTCCATGGGGGCTTCGGAGCACGGCGCATCCTCTCCAGCTACCGCCCCCATCGACTCTGGAGGAACAAACCTAATAATCTTACTTAAACACTAGTGTTATTCCTAATTGAATAAAAAAATAAATTGTGCATTACCTGTGTTGTCCGAAATTTCTGCCATGTCGGTGTCACCTTCCCTCTCAGACACAATGCCACCGAGACATGTTTCCCCGAGAATTGAGGCCATCCTCATCTCCACCGGGGTAAGCTCGGGTGTGCCCTGGCCCCCACCAGTAGCAGACGGTGTGAAGAGATTCTCCGCTTTGTCTCCACTTTGAAATCGGACCCCCTTTTTTTTTATTTCTGCCACCGTCCTCTCAGTCGAACCAGCTTCATTGACAGCAGAAGTAACATTGTGCCACTCTGTAGATTTGCGTTTATTTGTGACACCGGCGCTGTGGCTTCCAAACAAAATGTTTTTCCGCAACTCCACCTCACTTAAAAGCACCTCTATTTCGGCGTCTGTGTAATTCCGTTTCTTGGTTTTCTTCTGACCCTCCATGATTTCCCGTACAAATCAATCGATCAGCAGTTAAATTTATATGCTTCGCATTCACACCTTGCTTTGCATTGGTCATTTATGGTTGAAAGTGGGCGTGTGGAGGGAGGATTTGGAGGCAGATCCACGTACAAACGTATCCAGGTGGACTGGGACTTATGAGTCGAACATTGCGTTCAGGTGTGCGTGCGCACGGTTTTATAAATCGGAACTTGCTTAGGCGCCCGCCAATTCCGGCTTTTGTGCGTACGCACACTTTTAGTAAGAATCCTACGCACTCCTTTATAAATCAGACCCCAGCTCTCTTCACATCTCCTCTGGCACTATTTATATTTAAAGATCCCAGCTTTATGTCACACATGTTGAGGATAAGAGAGAGGTTAAAACAAACATAGAGGACCACATAGACTGAGGAAACAGACAGGGTTTTTAACATCATATGGCCATTTGGGCTCGGACTTTCGACATTAGTTTTTTTAGACGATAATTTTCCTGATCAGGGAAGGTCTGTTGGTCTGGACCTTCAGAATTCCCACTGTGATACTTCACTGACTTGAGGAAAAGTCCTAAATCTGGGTAGAAGTCCTCTAATCTAACCATTCTTGTGCCCTTAGTGTTGTGTAAAAACTTCCTGATACTGGTGAAGGTGTAAAGCCTCTCTACATCCTCCTTCATGTTCTCCGGTGTTTCTGTTGAACTGTCCTCTGACTGAGAGGAAGAACACTGTGTGTTTATCTTAGATACTTTTTTTGCCTGGTCACTATTTGTCTTTGTTTCAGGGTTTTTCCTTTTGGCTGACATTTTTAGGAATTCTTCCTCCATCAAAAAATCCTCCTCATCAGGGAGCTCTGCCTCTGCTCCTCTAGTAGATGTGTGAGTATTTCTCACCTTGTTCTCTTGATGTACGTCCTCACTGTCCTCCCCCCGTGAACCTGGTGTGTCGCCTCGTGGCTCCATCAGGACAGTGGACCCATCACCACCCGAGACATGCGGGGGCCCCGACGCAGGAGCAGAGGAACCACCCCCGGCCAAGGCAGGCGGGGGCCCCGGTGCACGAGTATCCGAGCCACCACCCGCCAAGGCAGGCGGAGGCCCCAACGCAGGAGCAGAGGAACCACCCCCGGCCAAGGCAGGTGGGGGCCCCGGTGCAGGAGCATCCGAGCCACCACCCGCCAAGGCAGGCGGGGGCCCCGATGCAGGAGCAGAGGAACCACCCCCGGCCAAGGAAGGCGGGGGCCCCGGTGCAGGAGCATCCGAGCCACCACCCGCCAAGGAAGGCGGGGGCCCTGATGCAGGAGCAGACCAGACCTCCAGGCAGCCTGAGCCGATCCCCCAGCTTCTCTCCAACCATCAGAGCCTCGCGCTTCCCCCAGTTCACCTTTGCAGAAGAGATAAAACCAAAGTCATTCACAGTATCAGATAAAATATCAATGTCTTTTTGTGTGTTCACAAGTACAATAAGATCATCTGCATACACAGATAATTTAAAAGACACACTACACTGGGGGAAACACACACCTTTTAAAACCTTCCTTAGCTTATGGAGCAGAGGCTCGATGGCCAGAGAGTACAACATTGTCAGGGCTGGCAGAATGGCAGGCGAGGACCCAAAAGCAAACGACAAAGAGGCAGAGCGGGAATCAGCAAAGTTCGAGGTTTATTGGAACGAAGCAAGGGTCAGATACCAGGTAGTCAGTCCGAAGCAAACAAATCCAGTAAGGAGCAGGCCAGAGATAATCCAGGGTCAACAGAGCAGGAGTCAGATACCAGGTAGTCAGTCCGAAGCAAACAAATCCAACAAGGGGCAGGCAGAAGAGTAGTCCAGGAAAAAACAGGCAGGTCGCAGAGGAATCAGGCAGCAGAGGAATCAGGAAAGTAACGCTGGAAGGATTAGGCAGGAACACACTAAACGATCTGGCAGAGAACAAGGGGAACAGGCATGCAGATATAGAGGGGGGACTAATGAGGGAAGTGAAGACAGGTGCGTCTGTGGGTGGAGCCGGTGAAGGGATCAGAGGAATGAGGAAGGTGCAGAGCAGGAGGGGAGTGGCAGAGTTCTGAAAAGAGAAGAGAATTAGTAAACCAAAACTTAACAGACAGAAAATATTAATACGAAGGTGAATGTGTGACAAACATCCCAGAGAGAGAGCAGCCCTGCCTCACCCCTCTCTTAATGTTAAAAGGAGCACTCAGCCCACCATTTATTTTAAGAACACTCGCAATGTCTGTATAGAAAACCCGGATCATGGCTATAAAGCCTGGGTTGAACCCAAAAGCAGCCAGAGTCTGCCATAAGTACTGGTGTTCAACCCGGTCAAAAGCCTTTTCCTGGTCTATGGAAATAAGACCAGTCTCTATTGCCAATGAACTGGAGAGGTCCAAAACATCTCGAATCAAAGTGACATTGTCACTTATGAGCCTGCCGGGTACACAGTAAGTCTGGTCAGGGTGAATGACGGACGCCATCACCTCCCTCAGTCTGAGGGCCAGAGCTTTGGACAGGATTTTGTAATCCGTGCACAACAGAGAGACCGGCCTCCAGTTCTTTAGCTCTTGCAGGTCTCCCTTCTTCGGCAGCAGGGTGATGACGGCCCTCCTGCAGCTCAGAGGTAGCCTTCCATTCTGTAGACTATCATTAACTACCTCTAGCAGATCTTGTTCTAAGATGTCCCAGAAGGACTTAAAAAAATCAGCAGGAAGGCCGTCTATCCCTGGAGCTTTGCCGCTCTGCAGGCTCATGGTGGCTCTGTGCAGCTCCTCCTTAGTAATTTGTGCGGCTAGCTCTGTGTTGTTGCTCCTGCTTACCTGAGGGAGACCATTCAGAAAGCTGCTGTGCACATCTGGATTACTTGACCACTCACTCTTAAAGAGGTCTCTATAGAAACCGGTAGCACACTTCCTGATCTCAGACGAGTCTGAGACTTCAGAGCCGCTACCCGTTCGTAAACAGTGAATGGTCTTCCTTTGTCCATTTTTCTGCTCCAACCCAAAGAAGAACTGGGAGGGGGCATCCATCTGCGAGATGTTCATAAACCGGGACCTGACCAGAGCTCCCTGTGCTGAGACCCCCAGCAGGTTGGCTATAGCCGACTGTTTGGTCTTGAGGGAGTCTAAATGCCCTCGATTTCCTGTAGAAGCTACTAAAGATTGTAATTCTTCTACCTGTCTCTCCAGATCCCTCATTGTCCGGGTTAAATCTCTGCTGACATTGCGAGTGAACTGCTGGCAAAGTTGTTTTGTTTGGGTTTTCCCGATGTCCCACCACTGCTGAATGCTACTGAAGGCAGACCTGCTCTCTCTGTGGGAAATCCAAAACAACTTAAAAGCATTTCTAAAAGCCTGGTCGTTTAAAAGAGCTGTGTTAAAATGCCAATAGGCGCTCTTTAAACGAACATTTCTAATAAAAACAGAGCAAGACACTAAAAAATGATCAGAAAAACCCACAGGCTGGATAAAACACCTTTTAAAAATATTTAAATGGTGTTTAAAACAATATAATCGATCCAGTCTAGCCAGGGATAAAACATTGTCTCTGGTATGGCTCCAGGTGTATTGTCTGTCATTACTGTTAAAAACCCTCCACACATCAGACAGCTCATGTGCCTCGGTTAGTTGATTCATTCTGAGACATGATGCGGGATGTGGTTCTAAATGATTCCTGTCTAAAGTGGGATTTTCTGTGCAGTTAAAATCACCTCCTAAAAACATAAAATCATCACCACTACAGGTTTGAACAGTGTCATCTAAAATGTTTAAAAATGCCATCCTTTCCACCCTATTAGTGGGCACATAGACATTTAAAAACACCAGCTTGACATTCTCATAATTAGCTTGCACCTTTAACAATACACCTGGAATAATTTCTTCCACCTTAAAAGAAAGTGGTAAAAAACTCCTGGCAAAAAGAATCCCCACCCCCCCACTGCAGCTGGACTTGTGGCTTAAAATCACTTCCCCATTAAAAGCCCTCTTCCAGTCACACTCATTGTCTTCTGTGCTGTGGGTTTCTTGTAAAAACATAATATCTATCCTGTTAATATCCATGAGTTTAAAAACCGCCGCTCTTTTAAAATCAGCTCTGGCTCCGTTCATATTTAAGGTGCTGATTTTAAAATCACACATGGATAAAAGAAAGAGTAGAACAATCAGAAAACAGGTCAGTAAAAGAGAAGAGTAAAAATACTTTTTAAAACTCATCATCATCAGGGATCATTTGGCCTTTTACTCGTAACACGAGTTTCCTGAGTCTATAAATCTGTTGGTCTGTTAAAAACTCGTCGCTGCCTGTTTTTCGTGTGAGCGGTTTGGAGGACTTTAAAAACAGTTTGAGGTCAGGGAAGTGATCCTCAACCGAGGGCAGCCTCTGGCCTTTAGTGGTCTCTAGGAAGGTTCTGATGTCAGAGGGGGGGTAGAGGCCGTCCGCGTCCTCCTGAGAGGAGGGAGCGCTCCCCTGGCTGGACCTCACCCCACGGCTTGCCTTGCATGCTTTTGCATTGCTGTGCCCAGATCCTGAATTTTTCCTCTTTTGTGTCAATTTAAACATTTCATCATCACTAATACCTTCCTCCATCTCCTCACACAGCCTTTCAGCGCTGCTCCCTTTCCCTCAGTATCGTTTATTTCGATCGACTCTGGCTGGCTGTCAGTTTTTTTGTTTGCCTGCTCAGAGACTAGGTTTACAGTGGGGCCTCCCCCCTGGACTCCCACCCCCGGGAGCGGACTCTCCGGAGCTTCGGAGGCTACCTGAAGCACTTCAGCCCCCCCCTCCAACGGAGCGGGAGGCTCTGTAAGCGGAGCCCCGCCAACAGCAGCCCCTGGCTGTGTTGCTCGCGGAAGCTCCCCGTCAGCGGCAGCAGGAGCCGCGGCAGCCGGAGCTGCCGCTGCCGCTGGAGCTGCTCCGCCGGAGCTGCCTCCGCCGGAGCTGCCGCAGCCGCCGCTGCCGCAGCCTGGGCCGGAGGTGCCGCTGCCGCAGCCGGCCGCTGCGCTCCACCCTTCCCCGGGCAGGAGCGGGCCAGGTGCCCCTCCTCCCCACACTCAAAGCACTTCATTGCCTCGGATGAGACAAAAACCACATAAATAAACCCCTCAATTTTAAAGGAAAAAGACATGTTCAGGTCCTTTGTATTGTCTCTGAGGACCATAAAAACTTGCCTTCGGTGACTAACAACGTGCCTGAGTTTTGGGGATTTGCTCCCAAGAGACACCATCTTGATCTGTGACACAATCTGCCCGTACCGGGACAGTTCCTTGGCCAGAGTGTCGTTTTTAATAAAAGGTGGGGCATTAGATATTATGACCCTCGTGGCTGGATTGACGAGTGGGAGTACAGGGTTAAAAGTGTCATGAATCACTACACCTTTCTCCACCACCTCGCTCACCTTCGCCGTGCTATCTAAAAACATCACGATAGCTCCCGTTCATCCTGGAGGCCGACTTGACCGCGTCACAGCCGACCACCTCTCCCACAGCCAGCGCAGCCTCTGCCACACTGCATGCCACTGCGGGGATCAGTTTAATGGCATGCCGGCGAGTCAGACTCTCAAAGTCTACTGCCGCTGCCGCTGCCACAGGCATGCTGCCTGTTAGCACACACGCTCACACTCACTCACACACACACACACAGCAAACTGATATAAACAGAAAAAAACAACTATACAACTAAAGACGAACAAATAAACATACACCTGAATGACAAAGCTCAGCAAAGTAAGTATTAAACCCACTATACCGCTCACACTCACACACAGCTCTCAGCCCCACGCACCCTCCGCCATGACAGAGAGAGAGAGAGCGAGAGAGAGGGAGAGAGCAAACAAGCCTAAGTGCCTTATTTTGTCAGTTGTAATTAACTAAACTTCAAGCATTTCAAGGACATAAAAACCTGCTTGACCCGCAATTTTCTCTAATTAGAGAGAAATAAAACAGAGGTTCTTATACTTGGCCCTAAATACCTTAGAGATACATTATCTAATATATAGCTGGCTACATGATATTGCCCTTGCTTCCAGTGAAACAGTAAGGAATTGAGGACTCATCTTTGATCCTGATTTCTCCCTTAAAACTATTTTCTAGGACTGCCTTCTTTCACTTACGTAACATCTACATGTCCTGCCTCAAAAAGATGCAGAATTATTGTAATTCTTTATTATCTGGCTCCAGAAGTAAGTTGCTAAAGACTCAGCTTTTCATGGAACCAGTAAAAGAGACCACGTTTCTCTTGTATTAGCTCCAATACACTGGCTTCCGGTTAAATTTAGAATAGAACTCAAAACTCTTCTCCTCACCTCAAGGCCTTTCGTAATATTGTGTCATCATACCTTAAAGAGCTCATACAGTAGTACCATACCAACCCACTAGAGCACTGCACTGCTTGTTGTACCCAAAGTCTCTAAAAGTAGAGTAGCAGCCAGAGCTTTCAGCGATGAAGCTCATCTGGTGCAATCCAAGATGGCCGCATATCTTTTGTCTCTGTCAGGTGTCTGTCTTGTTTTCTTGTTTTCTTGTTTTTATTTGGGATTTTTTTAGGATTCTTTTAGGATTTATGTGCTGATGAATGGTCGATCCTCAAAGGTCTGTGGATTATTCAAGTTTTTGTCTGCTTTGGAAGACTGCTCTGCCTTGTATGCTTCGGCCTGTTCCTTCTGATTGTGGACTGAGTTGCTAGCCGTAGCCGTGGCCTGTTCTGAGCTTCTTGGAACTGTGAGGTGTGATTGACTTTCTGCCTGGTGCTGCTGTGGTTGGGCTTGAGATTGGGGCTAACGGCAGCATACAGCAGTTTCTTGTACACTGCCTTGGGATCCGCTTCATCCATTGTGCACTGCTTTTGAGGCCTCACCCTGCTCTGCAGCCTGAGGCCTGTTCCATCCACCCTGCTCTGCAGCCTGAGGCCTGTTCCATCCACCCTGCTCTGCAGTCTGAGGCCGGCTCCATCCACCCTGCTCTGCAGCCTGAGGCTCGCTTCAACTCTGTGCTGGTACTATGTGTTCTCTTTTCATGGTCCTCAACACTACTGTGATTCTCTCGGATTCTGGATTAACCAGCAACCATGGGGAGTGCACACCAGGTATTGTGCTCTCTTCCCCAATCATTCCAAACCCTGGGAAAAATAACTTGCTCAGTGATCGAAGTGAACAAGTGCTGACCCATTCTTATTTGGATCCTTTTGTCTTTGCACAATGGTTATGTCTTGTTTGCACCTCTGTCCTGGAATCAAATTTTTGCAGTCTGATAAGTCTCTTGTCATGCTGCATGCTAGATTACGCTCTGTTAATCTTATTCTGACAAAGCAATTGCCATCAAAGGGTATAATGTATTTAGGGCTGACCGTCCTAGGAAAGGGGGCGGGGTTGCAATTTATTGTAAATCAAAATTTAATGTAATTGTCCTGCAGTCCAAATCAATCAGTAAACAGTTTGAGTTCTTAGCCATAAAACTTGACATTTCAACTGGGTTTTCCATCACTGTTGTGGGCTGCTATAGACCCCCATCAGCTACTGCCGAAGCGCTAACTTCTCTGAATCAGCTATTAGCTGAACTGACCTATAATGAAATAATATTAACTGGTGATCTAAATTGGGATTGGCTAAATTCTAACTCTGATGCCTTCAAAGATTCCTGTGTTTCATTGAATCTTACGCAGCTCATTGAAAGCCCCACACACCCCAATTTGAAGTGTCCAGATAAATCATCTTTAATTGACTTGTTCTTGACTAATGTCCCGCATAAGTATTCTATGTCAGGTGTTTTTGCAAATGATATTAGTGACCACTGTGTGATTGCTGCAGTCAGAAATGCGAAAGTTCCAAAATCCAAACCTCGTATTTTGATAAAACGTAATATGAGGGCCTTTGTTGAACAGGCGTTTTTCCGTGATTTATATGATCTTAACTTGGATCGTATTGAATTAATTAATGATGTAGAGACTGCATGGCAATTTTTCTCTGAAGGTTTATCTTCCCTGCTTGATAAGCATGCTCCCTTCAGAAGATATAAGGTTAAGGGGAGGGATAATCCCTGGTTCACGCCTGAGTTAGCCGATCTACTGCATAATAGAAATCTTGCCTGGGCTAAGGCCAGAAAGACACAGTCTGAGGCAGATAAACTATATTTAGGCAACTCAGAAATAGTTTTACCTTTCTTATTAAAAAAGCAAAGTCTAGTTTTTATCTCTCTGCAATAACGAAAAATTTAAACAACCCTAAACAATTTTTGGAAAGTGATCAAATCTATCTCAGCCACTGATAATCATAGCGAACTCCCACCCTGTATTGTTAATGATGCTACCACTGTAACTGACAGGGCTACTATACTTGATTGTTTTAATACGCATTTTTCTGCCTCTGGTTCCTTATTCTCTCGGTCTTCTTCCACGATTGCTATGCCTGCCCTTAATATTGCGTCTTCTGCGCCAGATGTTGGAAACATGTCTCTAGGCCTTAACTCTGCTGGTCAACCTTCCTTTGTTTTTAGGTTGTTTTCAGTGGAAGAGGTCCGTAGAGCTCTTTGCTCTCTGGATATCAGTAAATTTGCAGGCCCAGATCACTTGGAAGCATATTTCTTAAAGTTAGCAGCTGATTTTATTGCCAAACCGCTCCAATATATTTTTAACCTCACTATCACCACAAATTGTATTCCTGAAATTTGGAAAGTCGCTTACGTCCTTCCCCTTTTGAAAGGGGGGGACCCTACTTGCTTGAATAATTATCGACCCATCTCCAAGTTGTCCATCCTGTCAAAGGTCCGAAGTCTAGTAAACGATCAGGAAAGATTTTCTCCTACTACGACATTCTCCCCATACCAATCCGGCTTTAGGAAAAAACACAGTACAACTACAGCCTCACTCAAACTCACTAATGATATAATAGACTGGCTGGATCAAAAGAAAGTGTGCACAGCTCTCTTTGTTGACCTTTCTAAGGCCTTTGACACAGTGGATCATTCTATTCTGAAGCAACGCATGCTTGATATAGGTTTATCTGAGCAGGCTGTTGGCTGGTTTACTAATTATCTGTCAAATAGAAAGCAATGTGTTTGTTTTGAAGGCAGCTCATCCACACTGCTAAATGTCTCTACTGGTGTGCCACAGGGCTCAGTTCTGGGCCCGATTCTGTTTGTTATCTATGTAAATACATTGGGCAGTAACGTCCCAAATGCCAAATTTCATTTTTATGCTGATGACACAGTTATATACTGTTGTGGCACCACTCTTGCCGAAGCCCTTGGCAACTTACAAATTGCTTTTAACCTTGTGGAAAATCAGCTCATTGAATTAAGACTTGTCTTAAATGCCGCCAAAACCAAACTGATGATATTTTCCAATGGCAGGAAAGTGCCTGTGTCTTCACCCAGCATTTTATCATTGCAAGGGTATGAAATTGAACTTGTGAACTGTTACAAGTATCTCGGCATTTTAATTGATGATCGACTTTCTTTTAAACCACATGTAGAAAATCTGGTAAAAAAATTAAGAGTGAAACTGGGATTCTTCTTCCGTCACAAATCTTGTTTTTCTTTTTTTACCAGAAAAAAGTTGATTGCTACCACTTTCCTCCCTGTACTTGATTACAGTGATCTCTTATATATGAATGCCCCAGCTAACTGTCTGCGTTCTCTAGACACTGTATATCATGGTGCCTTAAGGTTTGTCACTGGTTATAAAGCCCTCACTCACCACTGCATCTTATATGCTCGAGTTGAGTGGCCATCTCTGGCAGCACGCCGCCTTATACATTGGCATATTTTAATTTATAAAGCTATCTTGGGTCTGCTTCCCCATTACTTATGTAATTACATTTTTAAATCCCGGAGCAGTTACTGCTTACGTTCGACTGAGTTTTATTTATTAATTATGCCCAAAGGTTCATACTGAACTTGGTAAGCACTGTTTTAAGTTCGCTGCACCTGCTGCCTGGAATACACTTCAAAAAACTCTCAAGTTAAAGGAGCTCTTAAATCTTGAAACTTTTAAAACTCGTGTTAGAGAAATTGGAGCGGCTTCATACCGCACTTGTTCTTGTTTTAGTGTAAATCCAGAGCTTTAGTCCTGTTGCCTTATCTTTTTCTTTTTTCTTTCTGTGTTACGTGATTTCTGTGTGTCCTGTGATTGTTTGACATTTTTGTATGCTGCTGTCTTGGCCAGGCTGCCCTTGAAAAAGAGATAATTGCATCTCAACGGGACTGACCTGGTAAAATAAAGGCAAATAAATAAATAAAAATCTACTGTGGAATCATCTTCCAGTCTCAGTTTGGGGTGACAACCTCAATATGTTTAAGAGTAGGCTTAAAACCTTCCTTTTTGATAACGCTTAGAGCTGGTTCAGGCTTGTCTCGGACCATTACAGATCGAGGATCGCAGCTGCGTTTACATTATGGAATATGATTTGTGGATCGGGAATCAGAGATCAAGATCTTGATGGGAGATCCTGTATTGTGTTGGCAGCTCAGGTGGTCTGGGCCACTTGTGTACACATTCTTGTAGCAGTTTGAATGCAAATCCGTCCTGGGCTAGATATGAAGGACTGTAATGGAAATATAACAGTTTATTTCCCCTTTGATTGATCATGATTGAATCTATTACAATGTATCCTTGATCATGCTTATTCCTGTACTACTGAATGTATGTTGGCCTGATTGCTCTAGACACTTTAACCTGATTATCTCTAGACACAGTCCTTTACTACTGAATGCATATTGGCCTAATTGCATTAACTAGGCATTGTTGTATTCATGTGATCAGAATATCTCAACCTTTGACTGTTTAAAAAAAAACCAACCAGAGTGGGAGGGGATAGCCAAATGTATAAAGAACAAGAACTGTTTCCTATCTGGGTGCATATTACAAACAATTTAGTCTCTCCGTCTGTCCATTGGACTTTGGATGGTACCAAGTGGCGAGGCTGACAGTAGCCTCAATGAGCTTGCAGAAGGCCCTCCAAAATGAGCCATGAATTGGGGCCCACGATCCGAGACCACATCCAGGGGAAGACCCTGAAGACGTTTTCACACACAGCCTCAGCAGTCTCGAGAACCGAAGGGAGTTTGGGCAGGAAGACAAACCTACACGCCTTAGAAAAGCGACAATCACCAAAATAACAGTGTTTCTCTGGGAGGGGGGAAGACCTGTTATAAAGTCCATGGATATGTGGGACCACCAGAACCGCCTCTTAATGAACTCTACAGTCCTGCCCATTCCTGGGTGGCCGGTCAGACGCGAAGAATGCCCCCACTGCAGAACCTTGGTCCGCACCACAGTGGGGACATACACCCGGTTGGAGGGTCTGTCCCCGGGATCTGGCTCCCTCTTCTGGGCTTGGCGCACCAGTGTCACCACTCCCCATCGGACAGGAGCGACAATCCTGGAGATCGGGAGGAGGAACGCTGGAACTCTTTCAACCTCTGATCTATGAAAAAGTCTAGAGAGTGCATCAGCTTTTTGCTTCTTTGAACCAGGGCGGAAGGACAAAATAAAATAAAATCCATTAAAAAAAAGAGCCCACCTTGCCTGCCTGGGGTTGAGACCCATGGGCCTCTGAATGTACTCTAGGTTTTTGTGGTCCCTCCAAACCACAAAAGGGTGCTGGGCCCCTTCCAGCCAGTGGCGCCAATCCTCCAAGGCCATCTTAATGGCCAAGAGCTAACGATCCCCCACATCATAATTCCTTTCAGCAGCCGAAAGGCGAGCAGAGAAGAAGGCACAAGGATGTAGTAAGCCCAAAAAGACACCTCAGAGACGAGGAACTCCCATTTTTTGGGTTTGACAAAGAGATGATTTTCACGCAGGCGCTGGAGGACGACTCTGACATGATGGACGTGCTCGTGGAGGGATTTGGAGAAAATCAAAATGTCATCCAAATAGACAAAAACAAAATGGTTTAGCATTTCTCTTAGTACCTTATTAATGAGCCCCTAGAAAAGCATCTCTCCCTCATCCTTTGGTCCCGTTCTGCCTGGGAAAGGCGGGTTCCACCAAGCTGCATCAGCTCTTCAGAAGAAGGTTGATCACTCTGAGGCCCTCGGGGCCACTGTGGCGAACTGATGGTTGAAGCAGTGGCTCCAGAACTGGAACGGCTTTACGGCTCTCATTCACGACGCCTCTCTCTAACCGCTGCCATCAGGGCCTCCTTGTTCCACTTACACTCAGCTGCCAAGGTGCGGAAGAGCACAGCATACTCAGCAACACTAGTGCACACATTGACGCAGCTGGAAAAGGCAATTAGCTGCATCTCTCCCTCCTGTGAAGGTGCTGAAGACATCACAGGAATGGCCCTGCTGTTCCAAAGCAGCTGTGGCCCATGCCCGGGCTTTTCCGGTCAGGAGAGTTATGACGTAGGCAATGCGAGCGCGATCAGTACGGAAGGAGAAGGCTTGAAGTTCAAAAGAGAGAGAGCATTGGGTTAGGAACACCCAGCAGTCCCTGGGGTTGCCGTCATACCTCTCAGGAGCAGGTAGTCGTGGTTCTCATGTATTGCAATTTTCCCTAACAAAGCGTGTGGGACATTTCTAGGCATTTTGCTGTAATGTAAGGTGCCTACAGGTGTCAAATGTATTTTTTTACATAACACAAAGAGTGAGACATTGCTAGGCATTTTTCTTCACTGAGGATGGGGCTTTAGAGTTGGTCCCCGGGCTTGGCAGGTGCTGAAGATTTTTTTCTCCCATGTGTTGCATTTTTCACTAGCAAAACGTGTGGGACATTTCAAGGCATTTTGCTATAATGTAAAGTGGCTACAAGTGTCCCATGTATTTTTTTTACCTAAAACAAAGAGTGAGACTTTTCTAGGCATTTTTCAGCACTCAGGGTGGGGCTTTTGATTTGGTGTCCGGGCTTGGCTGGTGCTGGAGAATTTTTTCTCCCATGTATTGTATTTTTCACTAACAAAACGTTTGGGACATTTCTAGGCATTTTGCTATAATGTAAAGTGCCTACAAGTGTCCCATGTATTTTTTTTTACCCAACACAAAGAGTGTCTAGGCATTTTTCAGCCCTCAAGGTGGGGCTTTAGAATTGGTCTCCAGGCTTGGCTGGTGCTGGAGAATTCTTTCTTGCATGTATTGTATTTTTCCCTAACAAAACATGTGGGACATTTCTAGGCATTTTGCTTTAATGTAAAGTGCCTACAAGTGTCCCATGTATTTCTTTTACCTAACAAAAAGAGTGAGACTTTTGTAGGCATTTTTCAGCACTCGAGGTGGGGCTTTACAGTTGGTCCCTGGGCACGGCTGGTGCTGGAGATTTTTTTCTCCCATGTATTGTATTTTTACCAAACAAAACGTGTGGGACATTTCTAGGCATTTTGCTATAATGTAAAGTGCCTACAAGTGTCCCATGTATTTTTTTTTCCCAACACAAAGAGTGACACATCTCTAGACATTTTCAGCCCTCAGGGTGGGGCTTTACAGTTGGTCCCTGGGCTTGGCTGGTGCTGGAGATTTTTTCCTCCCATGTTTTGCATTTTTCCCTAATAAAACGTTTGGGACATTTCGAGGCATTTTGCTAAAATGTAAAGTTCCTACAAGTGTCCCATGTATTTATTTTACCTAACACAAAGAGTGAGACTTTTCTAGGCATTTTTCAGCACTCAAGGTGCGGTTTTAGAATTGTTCCCCGGACTTGGCTGGTGCTGGTGGAATTTATTCTTGCATGTATTGTTTTTTCCCTAACAAAATATGTGGGACATTTCTAGGCATTTTGCTGTAATGTAAAGTGCCTACAAGTGTCCCATGTATTTTTTTAACCTAAGACAAAGAGTGAGACATTTCCAAGCATTTTCAGCACTCAGGCTGGGGCTTTAGAGTTGGTCCACGGGCTTGGCTGGTGCTGGAGAATTTTTTCTTGCATGTATGGTATTTTTCCCTAACATAACATGTGGGACATTTCTAGGCATTTTGCTTTAATGTAAAGTGCCTACAAGTGTCCCATGTTTTTCTTTTACCTAACAAAAAGAGTGAGACTTTTGTAGGCATTTTTCAGGACTCGAGGTGGGGCTTTACAGTTGGTCCCTGGGCTTGGCTGGTGCTGGAGAATTTTTTCTCCCATGTATTGTATTTTTACCTAACAAAACGTGTGGGACATTTCTAGGCATTTTGCTACAATGTATAGTGCCTACAAGTGTCCCATGTATGTTTTGAACCTGACACAAAGTGTGAGACATTTCTAGGCATTTTTCAGCACTCAGGGTGTGGCTTTAGAGTTGGTCCCCGGGCTTGGCTGTTGGTGGAGATTTTTTCTGCCATGTATTGTATTTTTCCCTAACAAAACGTGTGGGACATTTCTAGGCATTTTGCTACAATGTATAGTGCCTACAAGTGTCCCATGTATGTTTTGAACCTGACACAAAGTGTGAGACATTTCTAGGCATTTTTCAGCACTCAGGGTGTGGCTTTAGAGTTGGTCCCCGGGCTTGTTCGGTGCTGGACAATTTTTTCTCCCATGTATTGTATTTTTCCCTAACAAAACTTGTGGGACATTTCTAGGCGTTTTGCTATTGTTTAAAGTGCCTAAAAGTGTACCATGTAGTTTTTTCTACAAATCGCAAAGAGTGAAACATTTCTAGGTATTTTTCCGAACTCAGGGTGGGGGTTTAGAGTTGTTCCTCTAGGCATTTTTCAGCACTCAGGGTGTGGCTTTAGAGTTGGTCCCCGGGCTTGGCTGGTGCTGGAGAATTTTTTCTTGCATGTATTGTATTTTTCCCTAACAAAACATGTGGGACATTTCTAGGCATTTTGCTTTAAGTGCCTACAAGTGTCCCATGTATTTATTTTACCTAACAAAAAGAGTGAGACTTTTGTAGGCATTTTTCAGCACTCGAGGTGGGGCTTTACAGTTGGTCCCTGGGCTTGGCTGGTGCTGGAGAATTTTTTCTCCCATGTATTGAATTTTTCCCTAACAAAACATGTGGGACATTTCTAGGCATTTTTCAGCATTCAGGGTTGGGGCTTAAGAGTTGGTCCCCGGGCTTGGCTGGTGCTGGAGATTTTTTTCTCCCATGTATTGTATTTTTACCTAACAAAACATGTGGGACATTTCTAGGCATTTTGCTATTGTTTAAAGTGCCTAAAAGTGTACCATGTAGTTTTTCTACAAAACGCAAAGAGTGAAACATTTCTGGGCATTTTTCAGCAGTCAAGGTGGGGCTTTAGAGTTGGTCCCCGGGCTTGGGTGGTGCTGGAGAATTCTTTCTCCCATGTGTTGTATTTTTCCCTAACAAAACGTGTGGGACATTTCTAGGCATTTTGCTATAATGTAAAGTGCCTACAAGTGTCCCATATATGTTTTTAACCTAACACAAAGATTGAGACATTTCTAGACATTTTTCAGCAGTCAAGGTGGGGCTTTAGAGTTGGTCCCCGGGCTGGGCTGGTGCTGGAGATTATTTCTCCCATGTATTGTATTTTTCCCTTACAAAACGTCTGGGACATTTCTAGGCATTTTGCTATACTGTAAAGTGCCTACAAGTGTCCCATGTATTTTTTTAATCTAACACAAAGAGTGAGATATTTCTTGGCATTTTTCAGCACTCAGGGTGGGGCTTTAGAGTTGGTCCCCGGGCTTGGCTGGTGCTGGAGAATATTTTCTCCCATCAATCAATCAATCAATCAAATTTTATTTGTATAGCCCATATTCACAAATTACATTCATCTCATAGGGCTTTAACAGGGTGTGGCATCCTCTGTCCTTAACCCTCAGCAAGAGTGAGGAAAAACTACTAAAAACCCTTTTAACAGGGTAAAAATAAGTAGAAACCTCAGAGAGAGCCAGCTGTGAGGGATCCCTCTCCCAGGACGGACAGAAGTGCAATAGATGCCACGTGTAAAAACATTCATCATTAAAGTCTTTAGCGGCATTGATGCAGTCCCGCTGCAATCACAGTCCATGGTCAGCAACCAGCAGGACCACGATCCAGCATCCAGACCAGAGGCCACTCCAGTCCTCAGTCACCGTCCACCGCCACCCACCAGGACCCACCACGAGCCATTGCCGCGGCCCTGGTCCACCTCCTGTACCCAGTGCCAACGCGACACAGGGTCTGCCACCAGCACCACGATCAGCCCACACGACACAGAATCCGCCACACTGGGTCCACCACTGCGACCCCCGATGCTCGATCCACAAACAGCAATCCATGGTGCGGCCACAGAGGCCCTGGATCTGCGGGTGTTAAAGCAAAGGGACTCCGGGGAAGGGGGGGGGGTTAGGGATGGAGAAGAGGAAGGAGAAGCTGGAAAAAGAAGCTCCGTGTGTCATATGTCATTAAATAGAGCAAGTTACGTTCTGCCTCACTAATTAACTCTAACTATAAGCTTTATCAAAAAGAAAGGTTTTGAGCCTACTCTTAAACAAACAGATGGTGTCTGCCTCCCGAACTGAAATTGGTAGATTATTCCACAAGTGAGGGGCTTGATGGCTAAAAGCTCTGGCTCCTACTCTACTTTTAGAGACTTTAGGGACGACAAGTAAGCCTGAATTCTGGGAGCGGAGTGCTCTAGCGGGTTTGTAAGGTACTAACAGCTCTTTAAGGTAGAAAGGCGCTATATTATTAAGGGCCTTGAAGGTGAGGAGGAGAATTTTAAATTCTATTCTAGATTTAACTGGAAGCCAGTGTAGCGAAGCTAATACTGGAGAAATGTGCTCTCTTTTCTTTGTTCTTGTCAGGACACGTGCTGCGGCATTTTGGACAAGCTGTAGAGTCTTTAACGACTTACTGCTGGAGCCTGATAATAATGAGTTACAATAGTCCAGTCTCGATGTAACGAAGGCGTGGACTAGTTTTTCTGCATCTTTTTGCGAAAGGACATGCCTGATTTTTGAGATATTACGCAAGTGGAAAAAGGCAGTCCGAGAAATTTGTTTTAAGTGACTATTAAAAGATAAATCAGGATCGAAGATCACTCCCAAGTTCCTGACTGTTTCGTTGGAAGCAAGGGCAATGTCGTCTAGCGCAGCTATATCATTAGATAATTTATCTCTAAGGTGTTTGGGGCCAAGTATTATAACCTCTGTTTTGTCTGAGTTTAATAAGAGAAAATTGCGGGTCATCCAGGTTTTTATGTCCTTGAGACATGCTCGAAGTTTAGTTAATTGATTACTTTGTTCAGGTTTTATTGACAAGTATAACTGGGTGTCATCCGCATAGCAGTGGAAATTTACCGAGTGTGTCCTGAAATGTCTCCTAGTGGAAGCATATATAATGAGAATAAAATTGGGCCGAGCACAGAGCCCTGTGGAACACCATGGTTAACTTTGGTGCGCACAGATGTCTCATCATTAATTTGCACGAATTGGGAGCGATCAGAAAAATAAGATTTAAACCAATTAAGGGCAGTTCCATTAATTTTAATTAACTGTTTGAGTCTTTGTAATAAAATTTGATGGTCAATTGTGTCGAATGCTGCACTGAGATCTAACAGAACGAGGACAGACACAAGTCCCTGATCTGAGGCTATTAAAAGGTCGTTAGTGACTTTTGCCAAGGCTGTTTCTGTGCTGTGATTGGCTCTAAACCCCGACTGAAAGTCTTCATATATATTATTTTCCTGGAGAAACTCACACAGCTGATTGGCTACCACTTTTTCTAAGATTTTAGACATGAAGGGGAGATTAGATATTGGTCTGTAATTGGCTAAAACCTCTGGGTCTAGGGTGGGTTTTTTGAGAAGGGGTTTGATTACTGCTATTTTAAAAGACTGTGGTACATAACCTGATGATAATGACAGATTGATTGTGTTAAGTAACGAACTATCAATTAGGGGCAGAATTTCTTTAAGTAATTTTGTAGGAATGGGATCTAAGATACAGGTTGTTGGTTTAGAACCTGAGATTATTTTTGGTAAACTGATCACAAGTGATCAGAGAGAAGCTGTCTAAATAATGGTTAGGATTCTCAGCCATTTCTGAGATTTCTGTTATTGGGAGGGTATAAGTGCCAATTGAGGGCAGGAGATTGTTGATTTTATTTCTAATGGTTAGAATTTTATCATTAAAAAAGGTCATAAAGGTATTGCTATTTAGGGATCGAGGAATACTGGGTTCGGTGGAGGTGTGACTCTCTGTCAGCCTGGCTACAGTGCTGAAGAGAAACCTGGGGTTGTTTTTATTCTCTTCTATTAGTTTTGAATAGTAGGCGGCTCTTGCTTTGTGGAGAGCCTTTTTATATTCTTTAACACTATTCTTCCAGTCTATGAGGTTTTCAACATGGTTGCTGGAGCGCCACTTCCTTTCTAGTTTTCTTGATAATTGTTTTAACTCATTTGTCTGGGAATTATACCACGGAGCTAATTTACCATGTTTGACATTTTTCTTTTTTAGAGGCGCTATTGAATCTAATGTTAATCGTAATGAGTCTGCAGAGCTATTGACGAGGTGGTCGATCTCAATGGAGCTCGGGTTTTTAAAGAATTTGTTCTTTATATCTACGGATAATACGGGTTTAAATGTAATTGGAATTATTTCCTTAAATTTAGCTACAGCACTATCAGGTAGACGTCTAGAAAATGAGTTTTTTATTGGTGGCATATATTCATTTATTGAAAAATGGAAGGTTATTAAATTATGGTCTGATAGAACTGGATTGTGCAGGAGGACTGTTAAATGTTCAATTCCGACACCGTACGATAATATAAGGTCAAGTGTGTGGTTACAACAATGAGTCGGTTGGTGCACACACTGACTGAAACCAATTGAGTCTAGTATTGAATTAAATGCTACGCTACGGTAATCTTTCTTATTGTCAACATGGATATTAAAGTCACCAACAATAATAATTTTATCGCTCTTTAGGACTAAATTTGATAAAAACTCAGGGAATTCCGTTAAAAATTCAGTATAAGCCCTGGGAGGATGGTAAACTACAGCAAATATGATTGGCTGTTGGTGTTTCCTGGATTGGCGTGGAAGACTAAGAACCAGACATTCAAATGATTTGTAGCTTAGGTTAAGTTTAGGTTTTGGATTAATTGATAGACTGGAGTTAAAAATAGCAGCAACTCCACCTCCTCGCCCAAATTCTCTGGGAACCTGTGCATTTATATGACTGGGGGGAGTAGATTCATTTAGACTGACATATTCACCAGGATGCAGCCACGTCTCAGTGAGGGACAATACATCTAGGTTGTAGTCAGAGACTAGTTCATTAACTAAAAGAGCCTTAGTTGATAGTGATCTAATGTTTAAAAGACCACATTTAAAAGTCTTAGTTCCCTGTGTTGTTGCAGAGGTTGTTTTAATTTTTATTAGATTTTTGTGGGGAGTTCTCGCTCTGTTATTGTTTAATTTAAATAATTTAATCGGACGGTGGACAGACACAATCTCTATGGGGTTGTGTGACTGATCCAGAGGGAGCGCAGAGAAGTGTTTAGCACTGCAGCTCTGCTTCCTGGTCCCAACTATGGGTTGTCATGTTATAGACTTTGTAATATTCCTAGATAAGAGAGCTGCTCCATCCCAAGTGGGATGAACGCCGTCTCTCATAACAAGACCAGGTTTTCTCAAAAAAGTTAGCCAATTATCTACAAAGCCCACACCGTTTACAGGACACCACCTCGACAGCCAGCGGTTAAAAGACAATATGCGGCTAAACATGTCATCACCTGTTGTATTAGGGAGCGGGCCAGAGAAAACTACTTTGTCTGACATCGTTTTAGCAAAAGCACACAACGACTCAACATTCACTTTAGTGATCTCCGACATACGAAGCCGGGAGTCATTGCTGCCGACGTGAATTACAATTCTATTGTATTTACGTTTAGTTTTAGCCATTAACTTAAGTTTAGATGCGATGTCGCCGGCTCTGGCCCCTGGGATACAATTAACTATGGTAGCTGGTGTCGCTACCCTGACGTTTCTCAGAACCGAGTCGCCAATAATTAAAGTTTGTTTATCAGCGGGTGACTCGCTGAGTGGAGAGAATCTATTTGAAACGTGAGCTGGTGGCTCTTTAATCATGGGCTTTTTAAGACTAGCACTATGCCCCCTCCGGACCGTCACCCAGCTGCCCTGGGCTCCCTGCTGCACGGGACTAGTCAGGGGACTGCTAGTTGAAGCTAAGCTACGTTCTAAGCTAGGTGGCTCCGACGCTAGCGGAAGCCGGCTAACTACAGCTAACGGAGTTTCTAAGCTGCGGAGCCGAGCTTCTAAGTCGCTAAGCCTCGCCTCCATCGCTACCAACACACTACATTTATTACAAGTACCACTACTGTTAAGTGAGGCAGAGGAGTAAGTAAACATAAGACACTCGGAGCAAGAGAGAGCAGTGGAGGGAGAGAGAGAAGACATCGCTGATATAGAGCTACGAGGGTGAGCTCACACAGAATCACTAAGCACGCTAGAGTATGGGTTGTTATGTGTGGGTGTTTAACTACAGACCGGTGATTTTAGCCGTAGTGTTACAGAGTTTAGCGGAGGAGCTAATACAGAGAGCGACCAACACTAGCAGCAAGTAAACAGGAAATGAATAGGAAATGACGCGGGACGCTTACCGGAGATGACGCATGTATTGTATTTTTTCCTAACAAAACGTGTGGGACATTCTAGGCATTTTGCCACAATGTAAAGTGCCTACAAGTGTCCCATGTATGTTTTGAACCTGGCACAAAGTGTGAGACATTTCTAGGCATTTTTCAGCACTCAGGGTGTGGCTTTAGAGTTGGTCCCCGGGCTTGGCTGGTGCTGGAGAATTTTTTGTCCCATGTATTGTATTTTTCCCTAACAAAACGTGTGGGAAACTTTTAGGCATTTTGCTATACTGTAAAGTGCCTACAATTGTCCCATGTATTTGTTTAACCTAACACAAAGAGTGAGACATTTCTAGGCATTTGTCAGCACTCAGGATAGGGCTTTAGAGTTGGTCCCCGGGCTTGGGTGGTGCTGGAGAATTCTTTCTCCCATGTATTGTATTTTTCCCTAACAAAACGTGTGGGTCATTTCTAGGCATTTTGCTACAATGTAAAGTGCCTACAAGTGTCCCATGTATGTTTTGAACCTGACACAAAGTGTGAGACATTTCTATGCATTTTTCAGCACTCAGGGTGGGGCTTTAGAGTTGGTCCCCGGGCTTGGTTGGTGCTGGAGATTTCTTTCTCCCATGTATTGTATTTTTTCCTAATGAAACGTGTGGGACATTTCTAGGCATTTTGCAGAACTCAGGGTGGGGGTTTAGAGTTGTTCCTCTAGGAATTTTTCAGCACTCAGGGTGTGGCTTTAGAGTTTGTCCCCGGGCTTGGCTGGTGCTGGAGAATATTTTCTCCCATGTATTGTATTTTTTCCTAACAATACTTGTGGGACATTTCTAGGCATTTTGCCATAATGTAAAGTGCCTACAAGTGTCCCATGTATTTGTTTAACCTAACACAAAGAGTGAGATATTTCTAGGCATTTGTCAGCACTCAGGGTGGGGCTTTAGAGCTGGTCCCGGGGCTTGGCTGGTGCTGGAGAATTTTTTGTCCCGTGTATTGTTTTTTTTTCCTAACAAAACATGTGGGACATTTCTAGGCATTTTTCTATGATGTAGAGTGCTTACAAGTGTCCCATTTATTGTTTTAACCTAAAACAAAGAGTGAGACATTTCTAGGCATTTTTCAGCACTCAGGGTTGGGCTTTAGAGTTGGTCCCCAGGCTTGGCTGGTGCTGGAGAATTTTTTCTCCCATGTATTGTATTTTTCCCTAACAAAACGTATGGGACATTTTTAGGCATTTTGCTATAATGTAAAGTGCCTACAAGTGTCTCATGTATTTTTTTACATAAAACAAAGCGTGAGACATTTCTAGGCATTTTTCAGCACTCAGGGTGGGGCTTTAGACTTGGTCCCCAGGCTTGGCTGGTGCTGTAGATTGTTTTCTCCCATGTATTGTATTTTTCCCATAACAGAATGTGTGGGACATTTCTAGGCATTTTGCTATAATGTAAAGTGCCTACAAGTGTCCCATGTATTTTTTTAACCTAACACAAAGAGTGAGACATTTCTAGGCATTTTTCAGCCCTCAGGGTGGGGCTTTAGAGTTGTCCCCAGGCTTGGCTGGTGCTGGAGATTTCTTTCTCCCATGTATTGTATTTTTCCCTTAACAGAATGTGTGGTACACTTCTAGGCATTTTGCTATAATGTAAAGTGCCTACAAGTGTCCCATGTATTTTTTTACATAACACAAAGCATGAGACATTTCTTCGATTTTTTCAGCACTCAGGCTGGGGCTTGAGAGTTGGTCGCCAGACTTGGCTGGTACTGGAGATTTTGTTCTCCCATGTATTGTATTTTTCCCTAACAAAATGTGTGGGACATTTCTAGGCATTTTGCTGTAATGTAAAGTGCCTACAAGTGTCCCATGTATTGCATTAACCTAACACAAAGCGTGAGACATTTCTAGGCATTTTTCAGCACTCAGGGCGGGGCTTTAGACTTGGTCCCCAGGCTTGGCTGGTGCTGTAGATTTTTTTCTCCCATGTATTGTATTTTTCCCCTAACAGAATGTGTGGGACATTTCTAGGCATTTTGCTATAATGTAAAGTGCCTACAAGTGTCCCATGTATTTTTTTAACCTAACACAAAGCATGAGACATTTTTTCGATTTTTTCAGCACTCAGGCTGGGGCTTGAGAGTTGGTCGCCAGAGTTTGCTGGTACTGGAGATTTTGTTCTCCCATGTATTGTATTTTTCCCTAACAAAATGTGTGGGACATTTCTAGGCATTTTGCTGTAATGTAAAGTGCCTACAAGTGTCCCATGTATTGCATTAACCTAACACAAAGAGTGAGACATTTCTAGGCATTTTTCAGCACTCAGGGTTGGGCTTTAGAGTTGGTCCCCGGGCTTGGCTGGTGATGGAGAATTTTTCCCCCATGTATTGTATTTTTCCCTAACAAAACGTATGGGACATTTCTAGGCATTTTGGTATAATGTAAAGTGCCTACAAGTACCCCATATATGTTTTTAACCTAACACAAAGAGTGAGACTTTTCTAGGCATTTTTCAGCTGTCAGGGTGGGGCTTTAGAGTTGGTCCCCGGTCTTGGTTGGTGCTGGAGATTTTTTTCTCCCATGTATTGTATTTTTTCCTAATGAAACGTGTGGGACATTTCTGGGCATTTTGCAGAACTCAGGGTGGGGGTTTAGAGTTGTTCCTCTAGGAATTTGTCAGCACTCAGGGTGTGGCTTTAGAGTTGGTCCCCGGGCTTGGCTGGTGCTGGAGAATATTTTCTCCCATGTATTGTATTTTTTCCTAACAAAAAGTGTGGGACATTTCTAGGCATTTTGCCATAATGTAAAGTGCCTACAAGTGTCCCATGTATTTGTTTAACCTAACACAAAGAGTGAGATATTTCTAGGCATTTGTCAGCACTCAGGGTGGGGCTTTAGAGCTGGTCCCGGGGCTTGGCTGGTGCTGGAGAATTTTTTGTCCCATGTATTGTTTTTTTTTCCTAACAAAACATGTGGGACATTTCTAGGCATTTTTCTATGATGTAGAGTGCTTACAAGTGTCCCCACATTTATTGTTTTTAACGTAAAACAAAGAGTGAGACATTTCTAGGCATTTTTCAGCACTCAGGGTTGGGCTTTAGAGTTGGTCCCCAGGCTTGGCTGGTGCTGTAGAATTTTTTCTCCCATGTATTGTATTTTTCCCCTAACAGAAACGTGTGGGACATTTTTAGGCATTTTGCTATAATGTAAAGTGCCTACAAGTGTCTCATGTATTTTTTTAACATAAAACAAAGAGTGAGACATTTCTAGGCATTTTTCAGCACTCAGGGTGGGGCTTTAGACTTGGTCCCCAGGCTTGGCTGGTGCTGTAGATTGTTTTTCTCCCATGTATTGTATTTTTCCCCATAACAGAATGTGTGGGACATTTCTAGGCATTTTGCTATAATGTAAAGTGCCTACAAGTGTCCCATGTATTTTTTTAACCTAACACAAAGAGTGAGACATTTCTAGGCATTTTTCAGCCCTCAGGGTGGGGCTTTAGAGTTGTCCCCAGGCTTGGCTGGTGCTGGAGATTTATTTCTCCCATGTATTGTATTTTTCCCTTAACAGAATGTGTGGTACACTTCTAGGCATTTTGCTATAATGTAAAGTGCATACAAGTGTCCCATGTATTTTTTTACATAACACAAAGCATGAGACATTTCTTCGATTTTTTCAGCACTCAGGCTGGGGCTTGAGAGTTGGTCGCCAGAGTTTGGCTGGTACTGGAGATTTTGTTCTCCCATGTATTGTATTTTTCCCTAACAAAATGTGTGGGACATTTCTAGGCATTTTGCTGTAATGTAAAGTGCCTACAAGTGTCCCATGTATTGCATTAACCTAATGTAACCCACATGGATTCCAGACCCATGTATGTAATTTAGAGAGAGTTTCCAGGGCCCCACCACAAGGTGGCGCGCTAGCCCTGCAGTCATGGTCACACCCACGCAGTGCGTGCTCGTCCTCAGACTCACCCGAGACATTGACCGTGAGTGCCACTCGTCGAGTGAGCTGACGAACCTGGGTAGGAAACGTGATGTAAACCTCATAAATTGATAATTAATCCCCACGTAATATATTGATAAGTCTCTTGTTTATTAGGAGAGAGCTTTGTGTGTCGTGAGAGAGAGAGCGGAGCTGTTTCAGCCGTGTAAACTTCTGTTGGACTCCGGTAAGAGCATTGCTACATGCTAAAAGGCTAAGCCTCGTGATTAGCTTGTTGATGTTAGCTCAGATGAACATGCTGCTTACTAAGATCATTTCATAAAACCAATCGGAGTTAAAGGAATGTTTCCAAATGTTTAACCCACCGTGGTACTATTGTATCATTGTGATAAGTAAAAACCGACTTCTAAAAAATCGCTAGCTAGCGCGATAACGCTAGCCGCGATTAGCATTGCTAAATTAGCTCAGTGGTGTTCAATATAGCTAATGTGTAGCTGGTTAAACTACCATGTCACCACCATAATTAATGAGAGAGACTTAGATGGACTATGATGTCAGGTTGTTATAATATTGATCTGATATAATTCACTGTGTACCTGTGATTAATTCATGGATGTCATTTAAAAGGAGTGAATTGATACAGTTCATTTATAATTAAAAAGATAAATATTGTTTAAGAATATAAACACTGCTAGAGATAAATAAGTCTATTTATGTTAAATAGAAGTACATGATGAATAATTGTGTTTATTTGTATTTGTGTATATTTGTACTGTATATGTGTACATTTACAATAATTGGAACAATGTACTGCATTTTGATATGTTTATGCAGAGAATCAGAATCTGAGTAGTAGGGTCATGTGATTTATGGAATATTGAAATCTATTTTCTGCACTATGCGTGTAGATTGGTTTTTCTTGCTAGATCAGAGATTGATCAGAATTCTGAACCTTTGGTGGTTCAGTGGCGAGCCAGGCGATAGGACAACAGACGGAGATCGGGATCCACTCCGAAGATCAAGACATCTACTCACTTTGATTAAACAGATAAGAACATACACCAAAAACCTACCCGGGTAGTAGAACCAACACATATAGATATCGAAGAAACAACACTTTTCTTTGACCTTTATTTTATTATTTTATTTTGTATTTTATTGAAAGAGCTCTATTTTGTTTTTCTATTTTTGTTCTATGCAAATAGTTATTGTTGTGAGACAATAAATGATCACTGTTCAACTTCCAGTCAGAGTCCAGCTTACTGAACCTAGAGGAATGTGGGTTGTTATCTTTCATTGAGGTTAGAGGCGCTACACTAACACAAAGAGTGAGACATTTCTAGGCATTTTTCAGCACTCAGGGTTGGGCTTTAGAGTTGGTCCCCGGGCTTGGCTGGTGATGGAGAATTTTTTCCCCCATGTATTGTATTTTTCCCTAACAAAACGTATGGGACATTTCTAGGCATTTTGCTGTAATGTAAAGTGCCTACAAGTGTCCCATGTATTTTTTTAACCTAACACAAAGAGTGAGACTTTTCTTGGCACTTTTTCAGCACTCAGGGTGGGGCTTTAGAGTTGGTCCCCAGGCTTGGCTGGTGCTGGAGAATTTTTTCTCCCATGTATTGTATTTTTCCCCTAACAAAACGTATGGGACATTTCTAGGCATTTTGCTATAATGTAAAGTGCCTACAAGTGTCCCATGTATTTTTTTAACCTAACACAAAGAGTGAGACATTTCTAGGCATTTTTCAGCACTCAGGGTGGGGCTTTAGAGTTGGTCCCCGGGCTTGGCTGGTGCTGGAGATTTTTTCTCCCATGTATTGTATTTTTCCCTAACAAAACGTATGGGACATTTCTAGGCATTTTGCTATAATGTAAAGTGCCTACAAGTGTCCCATGTATTTTTTTAACCTAACACAAAGAGTGAGACATTTCTAGGCATTTTTCAGCACTCAGGGTTGGGCTTTAGAGTTGGTCCCCGGGCTTGGCTGGTGATGGAGAATTTTTTCTCCCATGTATTGTATTTTTCCCTAACAAAACGTATGGGACATTTCTAGGCATTTTGCTGTAATGTAAAGTGCCTACAAGTGTCCCATGTATTTTTTTAACCTAACACAAAGAGTGAGACATTTCTTGGCACTTTTCAGCACTCAGGGTGGGGCTTTAGAGTTGGTCCCCAGGCTTGGCTGGTGCTGGAGAATTTTTTCTCCCATGTATTGTATTTTTCCCCTAACAAAATGTATGGGACATTTCTAGGCATTTTGCTATAATGTAAAGTGCCTACAAGTGTCCCATGTATTTTTTTAACCTAACACAAAGAGTGAGACATTTCTAGGCATTTTTCAGCACTCAGGGTTGGGCTTTAGAGTTGGTCCCCGGGCTTGGCTGGTGATGGAGAATTTTTTCTCCCATGTATTGTATTTTTCCCTAACAAAACGTATGGGACATTTCTAGGCATTTTGCTATAATGTAAAGTGCCTACAAGTGTCCCATGTATTTTTTTAACCTAACACAAAGAGTGAGACATTTTCTAGGCATTTTTCAGCACTCAGGGTGGGGCTTTAGAGTTGGTCCCCAGGCTTGGCTGGTGCTGGAGAATTTTTTTCTCCCATGTATTGTATTTTTCCCCTAACAAAATGTATGGGACATTTCTAGGCATTTTGCTATAATGTAAAGTGCCTACAAGTGTCCCATGTATTTTCTTTTAACCTAACACAAAGAGTGAGACATTTCTAGGCATTTTTCAGCACTCAGGGTTGGGCTTTAGAGTTGGTCCCCGGGCTTGGGCTGGTGCTGGAGATTTTTTCTCCCATGTATTGTATTTTTCCCTAACAAATGTATGGGACATTTCTAGGGCATTTTGCTATAATGTAAAGTGCCTACAAGTGTCCCATGTATTTTTTTAACCTAACACAAAGAGTGAGACATTTCTAGGCATTTTTCAGCACTCAGGGTGGGGCTTTAGAGTTGGTCCCCGGGCTTGGCTGGTGCTGGAGAATTTTTTCTCCCATGTATTGTAATTTTTCCCTAACAAAACGTGTGGGACATTTCTAGGCATTTTGCTATAATGTAAAGTGCCTACAAGTGTCCCATGTATTTTTTTAACCTAACACAAAGAGTGAGACATTTCTATGCATTTTTCAGCACTCAGGGTGTGGGCTTTAGAGTTGGTCCCCGGGCTTGGCTGGTGCTGGAGAATTTTTTTCTCCCATGTATTGTATTTTTCCCTAACAAAACGTGTGGGACATTTCTAGGCATTTTGCTATTGTTTAAAGTGCCTACAAGTGTACCATGTGGTTTTTCAATTTTTCAAAGTAAATTCCAACATTTTCACTGTTTTCAAGTTTTTTCAAAAGGAAATTCCAACATTTTCACTGTTTTCAAGTTTTTTTATAGTAAATTCCAACATTTTCAATGTTTTCACTGTTTTCAATTTTTTTAAGTAATTTCCAACATTTTCACTGTTTTCAAGTTTTTTATAGGAAAGTCAGAAATATTCACTGTTTTGAATTTTTCAAAGTAAATTCCAACATTTTCACTGTTTAAAATTTCAAAGTAAATTCCAACATTTTCATTGGTTTCAAGTATTTTATAGGAAATTCCAACATTTTCACTGTTGTCAATTTTTCAATTAAATTCCAACATTTTCAATTTTTCAAAGTAAAGTCAGACATTTTCACTGTTTCCTATTTTTCAATGTAAATTCCAACATTTTCACTGTTTTTAAAATTTATTTTAAGTAATTTTCAACATTTTCAGTTTTCAAGTTTTTTATAGGAAAGTCAGAAATTTTCACTGTTTTGAATTTTTCAAAGTAAATTCCAACATTTTCACTGTTTTCAATTTTTCAAAGTAAATTCCAACATTTTCACTGTTTTCAATTTTTTTAAGTAATTTCCAACATTTTCACTGTTTTCAAGTTTTTTATAGGAAAGTCAGAAATATTCACTGTTTTGAATTTTTCAAAGTAAAGTCAGACATTTTCACTTTTTCCTATTTTTCTAAGTAAATTCCAACATTTTTACTGTTTTCAATTTTTAAAGTAAATTCCAACATTTTCACTGTTTTCAATTTTTCAAAGCAAAGTCAGAATTTTCACTGTTTTCTATTTTTCTAAGTAAATTCCAACATTTTCACTGTTTTCAATTTTTCTGACAAAGTCAGACATTTTTTTTTCTGACTTCAATTTTTCAAAGTAAATTCCAACATTTTCACTGTTTTAAAGTTTTTTATAGGAGAGTCAGAAATTTTCACTGTTTTGAATTTCCAATGTAAATTCCAACATTTTCACTGTTTCAATTTTTAAAAGTAAATTCCAACATTTTCACTGTTTTCAAGTTTTAAAGTAAATTCCAACATTTTCACTGTTTTCAATTTTTTATAGGAAAGTCAGAAATTTTCACTGTTTCGAATTTTTCAAAGTAAATTCCAACATTTTCACTGTTTTCAAGTTTTTTATAGGAAAGTCAGAATTTTTCACTGTTTTCTTTTTTTCAAAGTAAATTCCAACATTTTCACTGTTTTAAATTTTTCAAAAGTAAAGTCAGATATTTTCACTGTTTTCAATTTTTAAAAGTAAATTCCAACATTTTCAATTTTTCAACTTTTCAAAGTAAATTACATAATTTTCACTGTTTTCTATTTTTCAAAACAAAATCCAACATTTTCACTGTTTTCAAGTTTTTTTATAGGAGAGTCAGAAATTTTCACTGTTTTCTTTTTTTCAAAGTAAATTCCAACATTTTCACTGTTTTAAATTTTTAAAGTAAATTCCAATATTTTCACTGTTTTCAAGTTTTTTATAGCAAAGTCAGAATTTTTCACTGTTTTCTTTTTTTCAAAGTAAATTCCAACATTTTCACTGTTTTAAATTTTTCAAAATAAAGTCAGATATTATCACTATTTTAAATTTTTAAAAGTAAATTCCAACATTTTAAATTTTTCAACTTTTCAAAGTAAATTACATAATTTTCACTGTTTTCTATTTTTAAAAGTAAATTCCAACATTTTCACTGGTTTCAATTTTTCAAAGTAAAGTCAGACATTTTCACTGTTTTCAAGTTTTTTATAGGAAATTCCAACATTTTCACTGTTTAAATTTTTCAAAGTAAAGTCAGACATTTTCACTGTTTTCAAGTTTTTTATAGGAAATTCCAACATTTTCAATGTTTTCACTGTTTTCAATTTTTCAAAGTAAATTCCAACATTTTCACTGTTTTAAAGTTTTTTACAGGAGAGTCAGAAATTTTCACTGTTTTGAATTTCCAATGTAAATTCCAACATTTTCACTGTTTTAATTTTTAAAAGTAAAGTCAGACATTTTCACTGTTTTCAAGTTTTTTATAGGAAAGTCAGAAATTTTCACTGTTTCGAATTTTTTTAAGTAAATTCCAACATTTTCACTGTTTCGAATTTTTCAAAGTAAATTCCAACATTTTCACTGTTTCGAATTTTTCAAAGTAAATTCCAACATTTTCACTATTTTCAATTTTTAAAAGTAAATTCCAACATTTTCAATTTTTCAACTTTTCAAAGTAAATTCCAACATTTTCACTGGTTTCAATTTTTCAAAGTAAAGTCAGACATTTTCACTGTTTTCAAGTTTTTTATAGGAAATTCCAACATTTTCACTGTTTTCAATTTTTCAAAGTAAATTCAAACATTTTAAATTTTTCCATTTTTCAAAGTAAATTCCAACATTTTCACTGTTTTCAATTTTTCAAAGTAAATTCCAACATTTTCACTGTTTTCAAGTTTTTTATAGGAAAGTCAGAAATTTTCACTGTTTCGAATTTTTTAAAGTAAATTCCAACATTTTCACTGTTTTCAATTTTTCAAAGTAAATTCCAACATTTTCACTGTTTTCGAATTTTTCAAAGTAAATTCCAACATTTTCACTGTTTTCAAGTTTTTTATAGGAAAGTCAGAAATTTTCACTGTTTTCGAATTTTTTTAAGTAAATTCCAACATTTTCACTGTTTCAATTTTTCAAAGTAAATTCCAACATTTTCACTGTTTTCAATTTTTCAAAAGTAAATTCCAACATTTTCAATTTTTCAACTTTTCAAAGTAAATTCCAACATTTTCACTGTTTTCAAGTTTTTTATAGGAAAGTCAGAAATTTTCACTGTTTCGAATTTTTTTAAGTAAATTCCAACATTTTCACTGTTTTCAATTTTTCAAAGTAAATTCCAACATTTTCACTGTTTTCGAATTTTTCAAAGTAAATTCCAACATTTTCACTGTTTTCAATTTTCAAAGTAAATTCCAACATTTTCACTGTTTTCAAGTTTTTTATAGGAAAGTCAAACATTTTCACTGTTTCAATTTTTTAAGTAAATTCAACATTTTCACTGTTTTCAATTTTTCAAAGTAAATTCCAACATTTTCACTGTTTCGAATTTTTCAAAGTAAATTCAAACATTTTCACTGTTTTCAATTTTTAAAGTAAATTCCAACATTTTCACTGTTTTCAAGTTTTTTATAGGAAAGTCAGAAATTTGTCACTGTTTTGAATTTTCAATGTAAATTCCAACATTTTCACTGTTTTCAATTTTTCAAAGTAAAGTCAGACATTTTCACTGTTTTCAAGTTTTTTATAGGAAATTCCAACATTTTCACTGTTTTCAATTTTTCAAAGTAAATTCCAACATTTTCACTGTTTTCAATTTTTCAAAGTAAATTCCAACATTTTCACTGTTTTCAAGTTTTTTATAGGAAAGTCAGAAATTTTCACTGTTTTCGAATTTTTTTAAGTAAATTCCAACATTTTCACTGTTTTCAATTTTTCAAAGTAAATTCCAACATTTTCACTGTTTTCAATTTTTCAAAGTAAATTCCAACATTTTCACTGTTTTCAAGTTTTTTATAGGAAAGTCAGAAATTTTCACTGTTTCGAATTTTTTTAAGTAAATTCCAACATTTTCACTGTTTCGAATTTTTCAAAGTAAATTCCAACATTTTCACTATTTTCAATTTTTAAAAGTAAATTCCAACATTTTCAATTTTTCAACTTTTCAAAGTAAATTCCAACATTTTCACTGTTTTCAAGTTTTTTATAGGAAATTCCAACATTTTCACTGTTTCAATTTTTCAAAGTAAATTCAACATTTTCACTGTTTTCAATTTTTAATGTAAATTCCAACATTTTCACTGTTTCGAATTTTTCAAAGTAAATTCCAACATTTTCAATTTTTCAACTTTTCAAAGTAAATTCCAACATTTTCACTGTTTTCAAGTTTTTTATAGGAAAGTCAGAAATTTTCACTGTTTCGAATTTTTTTAAGTAAATTCCAACATTTTCACTGTTTCGAATTTTTTTAAGTAAATTCCAACATTTTCACTGTTTTCAATTTTTCAATGTAAATTCCAACATTTTCACTGTTTCGAATTTTTCAAAGTAAATTCCAACATTTTCAACTTTTCAAAGTAAATTCCAACATTTTCACTGTTTTCAATTTTTTTAAGTAATTTCCAACATTTTCACTGTTTTCAAGTATTTTTATAGGAAATTCCAACATTTTCACTGTTTTCAATTTTTCAATTAAATTCCAACATTTTCAATTTTTCAAAGTAAAGTCAGAAATTTTCACTGTTTCCTATTTTTCAAAGTAAATTCCAACATTTTCACTGTTTTCAAGTTTTTTATAGGAAAGTCAGAAATTTTCACTGTTTTTGAATTTTTCAAAGTAAATTCCAACATTTTCACTGTTTTCAATTTTTCAAAGTAAATTCCAACATTTTCACTGTTTTCAATTTTTCAAAGAAAGTCAGAAATTTTCACTGTTTTCGAATTTTTCAAAGTAAATTCCAACATTTTCACTGTTTTCAAGTTTGTAAAGTAAATTCCAACATTTTCACTGTTTTAAATTTTTCAAAATAAAGTCAGATATTATCACTATTTTAAATTTTTAAAAGTAAATTCCAACATTTTAAATTTTTCAACTTTTCAAAGTAAATTACATAATTTTCACTGTTTTCTATTTTTAAAAGTAAATTCCAACATTTTCACTGGTTTCAATTTTTCAAAGTAAAGTCAGACATTTTCACTGTTTTCAAGTTTTTTATAGGAAATTCCAACATTTTCACTGTTTAAATTTTTCAAAGTAAAGTCAGACATTTTCACTGTTTTCAAGTTTTTTATAGGAAATTCCAACATTTTCAATGTTTTCACTGTTTTCAATTTTTCAAAGTAAATTCCAACATTTTCACTGTTTTAAAGTTTTTTATAGGAGAGTCAGAAATTTTCACTGTTTTGAATTTCCAATGTAAATTCCAACATTTTCACTGTTTTAAATTTTTCAAAGTAAATTCAAACATTTTAAATTTTTTCAAATTTTTTTTTCAAAGTAAATTACATAATTTTCACTGTTTTCTATTTTTAAAAGTAAATTCCAACATTTTCACTGTTTTGAATTTTTCAAAGTAAATTCAAATATTTTCACTGTTTTCAATTTTTCAAAGTAAATTCAAATATTTTCACTGTTTTCAATTTTTAAAGTAAATTCCATTATTTTCACTGTTTTCAAGTTTTTTATAGGAAAGTCAGAAATTGTCACTGTTTTGAATTTCCAATGTAAATTCCAACATTTTCACTGGTTTCAATTTTTCAAAGTAAAGTCAGACATTTTCACTGTTTCAAGTTTTTCAAAGAAATTCCAACATTTTCACTGTTTTCAAGTTTTTTTATAGGAAATTCCAACATTTTCAATGTTTTCACTGTTTTCAATTTTTTAAGTAAATTTCCAACATTTTCACTGTTTTCAAGTTTTTTATAGGAAAGTCAGAAATATTCACTGTTTTGAATTTTTCAAAGTAAATTCCAACATTTTCACTGTTTAAATTTTCAAAGTAAATTCCAACATTTTCATTGGTTTCAAGTATTTTATAGGAAATTCCAACATTTTCACTGTTGTCAATTTTTCAATTAAATTCCAACATTTTCAATTTTTCAAAGTAAAGTCAGACATTTTCACTGTTTCCTATTTTTCAATGTAAATTCCAACATTTTCACTGTTTTTAAAATTTATTTTAAGTAATTTCAACATTTTCAGTTTTCAAGTTTTTTATAGGAAAGTCAGAAATTTTCACTGTTTTGAATTTTTCAAAGTAAATTCCAACATTTTCACTGTTTTCAAGTTTTTTATAGGAAAGTCAGAAATTTTCACTGTTTTTGAATTTTTCAAAGTAAATTCCAACATTTTCACTGTTTTCAATTTTTCAAAGTAAATTCCAACATTTTCACTGTTTTCAATTTTTCAAAGCAAAGTCAGAATTTTCACTGTTTCAATTTTTCAAAGTAAATTCCAACATTTTCACTGTTTTCAATTTTTAAAGTAAATTCCAACATTTTCACTGTTTTAAATTTTTCAAAAGTAAAGTCAGATATTATCACTATTTTAAATTTTTAAAAGTAAATTCCAACATTTTAAATTTTTCAACTTTTCAAAGTAAATTACATAATTTTCACTGTTTTCTATTTTTAAAAGTAAATTCCAACATTTTCACTGGTTTCAATTTTTCAAAGTAAAGTCAGACATTTTCACTGTTTTCAAGTTTTTTATAGGAAATTCCAACATTTTCACTGTTTAAATTTTTCAAAGTAAAGTCAGACATTTTCACTGTTTTCAAGTTTTTTATAGGAAATTCCAACATTTTCAATGTTTTCACTGTTTTCAATTTTTCAAAGTAAATTCCAACATTTTCACTGTTTTAAAGTTTTTTATAGGAGAGTCAGAAATTTTCACTGTTTTGAATTTCCAATGTAAATTCCAACATTTTCACTGTTTTAAATTTTTCAAAGTAAATTCAAACATTTTCACTGTTTTCAAATTTTTTTTCAAAGTAAATTCAAAATTTTCACTGTTTTCATATTTTTAAAAGTAAATTCCAACATTTTCACTGTTTTCGAATTTTTCAAAGTAAATTCCAACATTTTCACTGTTTTCAATTTTTCAAAGTAAATTCAACATTTTCACTGTTTTCAATTTTTCAAAGTAAATTCCATATTTTCACTGTTTTCAAGTTTTTTATAGGAAAGTCAGAAATTTTCACTGTTTTGAATTTTTCCAATGTAAATTCCAACATTTTCACTGTTTTCAATTTTTCAAAGTAAAGTCAGACATTTTCACTGTTTTCAAGTTTTTCAAAAGTAAATTCCAACATTTTCACTGTTTTCAATTTTTCAAAGTAAATTCCAACATTTTCACTGTTTTCAATTTTTTAAGTAAATTCCAACATTTTCACTGTTTTCAAGTTTTTTATAGGAAAGTCAGAAATATTCACTGTTTTGAATTTTTCAAAGTAAATTCCAACATTTTCACTGTTTAAAATTTTCAAAGTAAATTCCAACATTTTCATTGGTTTCAAGTATTTTATAGGAAATTCCAACATTTTCACTGTTGTCAATTTTTCAATTAAATTCCAACATTTTCAATTTTTCAAAGTAAAGTCAGACATTTTCACTGTTTCCTATTTTTCAATGTAAATTCCAACATTTTCACTGTTTTTAAAATTTTTTTAAGTAAATTTCAACATTTTCACTGTTTTCAAGTTTTTTATAGGAAAGTCAGAAATTTTCACTGTTTTTCGAATTTTTCAAAGTAAATTCCAACATTTTCACTGTTTTCAAGTTTTTTAAGGAAAGTCAGAAATTTTCACTGTTTTGAATTTTTTCAAAGTAAATTCCAACATTTTCACTGTTTTCAATTTTTCAAAGTAAATTCCAACATTTTCACTGTTTTCAATTTTTCAAAGTAAAGTCAGACATTTTCACTGTTTTCAATTTTTCAAAGTAAATTCCAACATTTTCACTGTTTTCAAGTTTTTAAAGTAAATTCCAACATTTTCACTGTTTTAAATTTTTCAAAGTAAAGTCAGACATTTTCACTGTTTAAATTTTTAAAAGTAAATTCCAACATTTTCAATTTTTCAACTTTTCAAAGTAAATTACAAATTTTCACTGTTTTCAATTTTTAAAAGTAAATTCCAACATTTTCACTGTTTCAATTTTTCAAAGTAAAGTCAGACATTTTCACTGTTTTCAAGTTTTTTATAGGAAATTCCAACATTTTCACTGTTTTCAATTTTTCAAAGTAAAGTCAGACATTTTCACTGTTTTCAAGTTTTTTATAGTAAATTCCAACATTTTCATGTTTTCACTGTTTTCAATTTTTCAAAGTAAATTCCAACATTTTCACTGTTTTCAAAGTTTTTTATAGGAAAGTCAGAAATTTTCACTGTTTTGAATTTTCAATGTAAATTCCAACATTTTCACTGTTTTAAATTTTTCAAAGTAAATTCAAACATTTTCAATGTTTTCAAATTTTTTTTTCAAAGTAAATTACATAATTTTCACTGTTTTCAATTTTTTCAAAGTAAATTCCAACATTTTCACTGTTTTCAATTTTTCAAAGTAAATTCCAACATTTTCACTGTTTTCAATTTTTCAAAGTAAATTCAAATATTTTCACTGTTTTCAATTTTTAAAGTAAATTCCATTATTTTCACTGTTTTCAAGTTTTTTATAGGAAAGTCAGAAATTGTCACTGTTTTGAATTTCCAATGTAAATTCCAACATTTTCACTGGTTTCAATTTTTCAAAGTAAAGTCAGACATTTTCACTGTTTTCAAGTTTTTCAAAACAAATTCCAACATTTTCACTGTTTTCAAGTTTTTTTATAGGAAATTCCAACATTTTCAATGTTTTCACTGTTTTCAATTTTTTTAAGTAAATTTCCAACATTTTCACTGTTTTCAAGTTTTTTATAGGAAAGTCAGAAATATTCACTGTTTTGAATTTTTCAAAGTAAATTCCAACATTTTCACTGTTTAAAATTTCAAAGTAAATTCCAACATTTTCATTGGTTTCAAGTATTTTATAGGAAATTCCAACATTTTCACTGTTGTCAATTTTTCAATTAAATTCCAACATTTTCAATTTTTCAAAGTAAAGTCAGACATTTTCACTGTTTCCTATTTTTCAATGTAAATTCCAACATTTTCACTGTTTTTAAAATTTATTTTAAGTAATTTTCAACATTTTCAGTTTTCAAGTTTTTTATAGGAAAGTCAGAAATTTTCACTGTTTTCAATTTTTCAAAGTAAATTCCAACATTTTCACTGTTTTCAATTTTTCAAAGTAAATTCCAACATTTTCACTGTTTTCAATTTTTTTAAGTAATTTCCAACATTTTCACTGTTTTCAAGTTTTTTATAGGAAAGTCAGAAATATTCACTGTTTTGAATTTTTCAAAGTAAAGTCAGACATTTTCACTTTTTCCTATTTTTCTAAGTAAATTCCAACATTTTTACTGTTTTCAATTTTTCTGACAAAGTCAGACATTTTTTTTTCTGACTTCAATTTTTCAAAGTAAATTCCAACATTTTCACTGTTTTCAAGTTTTTTATAGGAAAGTCAGAATTTTCACTGTTTTCAATTTTTTCAAAGTAAATTCCAACATTTTCACTGTTTTCAATTTTTCAAAGTAAATTCCAACATTTTCACTGTTTTCAAGTTTTTTAAAGTAAATTCCAACATTTTCACTGTTTTCAATTTTTCAAAGTAAATTCCAACATTTTCACTGTTTTCAAGTTTTTTATAGGAAAGTCAGAAATTTTCACTGTTTTCAATTTTTCAAAGTAAATTCCAACATTTTCACTGTTTTCAATTTTTAAAGTAAATTCCAACATTTTCACTGTTTTCAAGTTTTTTATAGGAAAGTCAGAAATTTTCACTGTTTTCAATTTTTTCAAAGTAAATTCCAACATTTTCACTGTTTTCAATTTTTCAAAGTAAAGTCAACATTTTCACTGTTTTCAAATTTTTAAAAGTAAATTCCAACATTTTCACTGTTTTCAATTTTCAAAGTAAATTCCAAATTTTCACTGTTTTCAATTTTTAAAAGTAAATTCCAACATTTTCACTGTTTCAATTTTTCAAAGTAAAGTCAGACATTTTCACTGTTTTCAAGTTTTTTAAAGTAAATTCCAACATTTTCACTGTTTTCAAATTTTTCAAAGTAAAGTCAGACATTTTCACTGTTTTCAAGTTTTTTATAGGAAATTCCAACATTTTCACTGTTTTCAATTTTTCAAAGTAAATTCCAACATTTTCACTGTTTTCAAGTTTTTTATAGGAAAGTCAGAAATTTTCACTGTTTTCAATTTTTCAAAGTAAATTCCAACATTTTCACTGTTTTCAATTTTTCAAAGTAAATTCCAACATTTTCACTGTTTTCAATTTTTAAAGTAAATTCCAACATTTTCACTGTTTTCAATTTTTCAAAGAAAGTCAGAATTTTCACTGTTTTCAATTTTTCAAAGTAAATTCCAACATTTTCACTGTTTTCAATTTTTCTGACAAAGTCAGACATTTTTTTTTCAATTTTTCAAAGTAAATTCCAACATTTTCACTGTTTTCAAGTTTTTTATAGGAAAGTCAGACATTTTCACTGTTTTCATTTTTTTCAAAGTAAATTCCAACATTTTCACTGTTTTCAAATTTTTCAAAGTAAAGTCAGACATTTTCACTGTTTTCAATTTTTCAAAGTAAATTCCAACATTTTCACTGTTTTCAATTTTTCAAAAGTAAATTCCAACATTTTCACTGTTTTCAAGTTTTTTATAGGAGAGTCAGAAATTTTCACTGTTTTCAATTTTTCAAAGTAAATTCCAACATTTTCACTGTTTTCAATTTTTCAAAGTAAATTCAGACATTTTCACTGTTTTCGAATTTTTCAAAGTAAATTCCAACATTTTCACTGTTTTCAATTTTTAAAGTAAATTCCAACATTTTCACTGTTTTCAAGTTTTTTATAGGAAAGTCAGAAATTTTCACTGTTTCGAATTTTTCAAAGTAAATTCCAACATTTTCACTGTTTTCAATTTTTCAAAGTAAATTCCAACATTTTCACTGTTTTCAATTTTTAAAAGTAAATTCCAACATTTTCAATTTTTCAACTTTTCAAAGTAAATTCCAACATTTTCACTGTTTTCAATTTTTTAAAGTAAATTCCAACATTTTCACTGTTTCAATTTTTCAAAGTAAATTCAAACATTTTCACTGTTTTCAATTTTTCAAAGTAAATTCCAACATTTTCACTGTTTTCAATTTTTCAAAGTAAATTCCAACATTTTCACTGTTTTCAATTTTTCAAAGTAAATTCCAACATTTTCACTGTTTTCAAGTTTTTTAAAGTAAATTCCAACATTTTCACTGTTTTCAATTTTTCAAAGAAAGTCAGAATTTTCACTTTTTCAATTTTTCAAAGTAAATTCCAACATTTTCACTGTTTTCAATTTTTCAAAGTAAAGTCAACATTTTCATGTTTTCAATTTTTCAAAGTAAATTCCAACATTTTCACTGTTTTCAAGTTTTTTATAGGAAAGTCAGAAATTTTCACTGTTTTCATTTTTTTCAAAGTAAATTCCAACATTTTCACTGTTTTCAAATTTTTCAAAGTAAAGTCAGACATTTTCACTGTTTTCAATTTTTAAAAGTAAATTCCAACATTTTCAATTTTTCAATTTTTCAAAGTAAATTCAACATTTTCACTGTTTTCTATTTTTCAAAGTAAATTCCAACATTTTCACTGTTTTCAATTTTTCAAAGTAAATTCCAACATTTTCACTGTTTTCAATTTTTCAAAGTAAATTACAAATTTTCACTGTTTTCTATTTTTCAAAGTAAATTCCAACATTTTCACTGTTTTCAAGTTTTTTTATAGGAGAGTCAGAAATTTTCACTGTTTTCATTTTTTTCAAAGTAAATTCCAACATTTTCACTGTTTTAAATTTTTAAAGTAAATTCCAATATTTTCACTGTTTTCAAGTTTTTTATAGCAAAGTCAGAATTTTTCACTGTTTTCTTTTTTTCAAAGTAAATTCCAACATTTTCACTGTTTTAAATTTTTCAAAATAAAGTCAGATATTATCACTATTTTAAATTTTTAAAAGTAAATTCCAACATTTTAAATTTTTCAACTTTTCAAAGTAAATTACATAATTTTCACTGTTTTCTATTTTTCAAAGTAAATTCCAACATTTTCACTGGTTTCAATTTTTCAAAGTAAAGTCAGACATTTTCACTGTTTTCAAGTTTTTTATAGGAAATTCCAACATTTTCACTGTTTAAATTTTTCAAAGTAAAGTCAGACATTTTCACTGTTTTCAAGTTTTTTATAGGAAATTCCAACATTTTCAATGTTTTCACTGTTTTCAATTTTTCAAAGTAAATTCCAACATTTTCACTGTTTTCAAAGTTTTTTATAGGAAAGTCAGAAATTTTCACTGTTTTGAATTTTTCAAAGTAAATTCCAACATTTTCACTGTTTTCAATTTTTCAAAGTAAATTCCAACATTTTCACTGTTTTCAAGTTTTTTAAAGTAAATTCCAACATTTTCACTGTTTTCAATTTTTCAAAGTAAATTCCAACATTTTCACTGTTTTCAATTTTTCAAAGTAAATTCCAACATTTTCACTGTTTTCAATTTTTCTGACAAAGTCAGACATTTTTTTTCACTGACTTCAATTTTTCAAAGTAAATTCCAACATTTTCACTGTTTTCAAGTTTTTTATAGGAAAGTCAGAATTTTTCACTGTTTTCATTTTTTCAAAGTAAATTCCAACATTTTCACTGTTTTCAAATTTTTCAAAGTAAATTCAACATTTTCACTGTTTTCAATTTTTCAAAGTAAATTCCAAATTTTCACTGTTTTCAATTTTTCAAAAGTAAATTCCAACATTTTCACTGTTTTCAAGTTTTTTTATAGTAAAGTCAGAAATTTTCACTGTTTTCAATTTTTTCAAAGTAAATTCCAACATTTTCACTGTTTTAAATTTTTAAAGTAAATTCCAATATTTTCACTGTTTTCAAGTTTTTTATAGCAAAGTCAGAATTTTTCACTGTTTTCTTTTTTTCAAAGTAAATTCCAACATTTTCACTGTTTTAAATTTTTCAAAATAAAGTCAGATATTATCACTATTTTAAATTTTTAAAAGTAAATTCCAACATTTTAAATTTTTCAACTTTTCAAAGTAAATTACATAATTTTCACTGTTTTCTATTTTTAAAAGTAAATTCCAACATTTTCACTGGTTTTCAATTTTTCAAAGTAAAGTCAGACATTTTCACTGTTTTCAAGTTTTTTATAGGAAATTCCAACATTTTCACTGTTTAAATTTTTCAAAGTAAAGTCAGACATTTTCACTGTTTTCAAGTTTTTTATAGGAAATTCCAACATTTTCAATGTTTTCACTGTTTTCAATTTTTCAAAGTAAATTCCAACATTTTCACTGTTTTAAAGTTTTTTATAGGAAAGTCAGAAATTTTCACTGTTTTGAATTTCCAATGTAAATTCCAACATTTTCACTGTTTTAATTTTTCAAAGTAAAGTCAGACATTTTCACTGTTTTCAAGTTTTTTTATAGGAAAGTCAGAAATTTTCACTGTTTCGAATTTTTTTAAGTAAATTCCAACATTTTCACTTTTCAATTTTTCAATGTAAATTCCAACATTTTCACTGTTTTCGAATTTTTCAAAGTAAATTCCAACATTTTCACTGTTTCGAATTTTTTTAAGTAAATTCCAACATTTTCACTGTTTCGAATTTTTCAAAGTAAATTCCAACATTTTCACTGTTGTCAAGTTTTTTATAGGAAAGTCAGAAATTTTCACTGTTTCGAATTTTTTTAAGTAAATTCCAACATTTTCACTGTTTTCAATTTTTCAATGTAAATTCCAACATTTTCACTGTTTTCGAATTTTTCAAAGTAAATTCCAACATTTTCACTGTTTTCAAGTTTTTTATAGGAAAGTCAGAAATTTTCACTGTTTCGAATTTTTTTAAGTAAATTCCAACATTTTCACTGTTTCGAATTTTTCAAAGTAAATTCCAACATTTTCACTGTTTTCAATTTTTAAAAGTAAATTCCAACATTTTCAATTTTTCAACTTTTCAAAGTAAATTCCAACATTTTCACTGTTTTCAAGTTTTTTATAGGAAAGTCAGAAATTTTCACTGTTTCGAATTTTTTTAAGTAAATTCCAACATTTTCACTGTTTTCAATTTTTCAATGTAAATTCCAACATTTTCACTGTTTCGAATTTTTCAAAGTAAATTCCAACATTTTCAATTTTTCAACTTTTCAAAGTAAATTCCAACATTTTCACTGTTTTCAAGTTTTTTATAGGAAAGTCAGAAATTTTCACTGTTTCGAATTTTTTTAAGTAAATTCCAACATTTTCACTGTTTTCAATTTTTCAATGTAAATTCCAACATTTTCACTGTTTCGAATTTTTCAAAGTAAATTCCAACATTTTCAATTTTTCAACTTTTCAAAGTAAATTCCAACATTTTCACTGTTTTCAAGTTTTTTATAGGAAAGTCAGAAATTTTCAGTTTCGAATTTTTTTAAGTAAATTCCAAAATTTTCACTGTTTCGAATTTTTTTAAGTAAATTCCAACATTTTCACTGTTTTCAATTTTTCAATGTAAATTCCAACATTTTCACTGTTTCGAATTTTTCAAAGTAAATTCCAACATTTTCAATTTTTCAACTTTTCAAAGTAAATTCCAACATTTTCACTGTTTTCAATTTTTTTAAAGTAATTTCCAACATTTTCACTGTTTTCAAGTATTTTATAGGAAATTCCAACATTTTCACTGTTTTCAATTTTTCAATTAAATTCCAACATTTTCAATTTTTCAAAGTAAAGTCAGACATTTTCACTGTTTCCTATTTTTCAATGTAAATTCCAACATTTTCACTGTTTTTAAAATTTATTTTAAGTAATTTTCAACATTTTCAGTTTTCAAGTTTTTTATAGGAAAGTCAGAAATTTTCACTGTTTTTGAATTTTTCAAAGTAAATTCCAACATTTTCACTGTTTTCAAGTTTTTTATAGGAAAGTCAGAAATTTTCACTGTTTTGAATTTTTCAAAGTAAATTCCAACATTTTCACTGTTTTCAATTTTTCAAAGTAAATTCCAACATTTTCACTGTTTTCAAGTTTGTAAAGTAAATTCCAACATTTTCACTGTTTTAAATTTTTCAAAATAAAGTCAGATATTATCACTATTTTAAATTTTTAAAAGTAAATTCCAACATTTTAAATTTTTCAACTTTTCAAAGTAAATTACATAATTTTCACTGTTTTCTATTTTTAAAAGTAAATTCCAACATTTTCACTGGTTTCAATTTTTCAAAGTAAAGTCAGACATTTTCACTGTTTTCAAGTTTTTTATAGGAAATTCCAACATTTTCACTGTTTAAATTTTTCAAAGTAAAGTCAGACATTTTCACTGTTTTCAAGTTTTTTATAGGAAATTCCAACATTTTCAATGTTTTCACTGTTTTCAATTTTTCAAAGTAAATTCCAACATTTTCACTGTTTTAAAGTTTTTTATAGGAGAGTCAGAAATTTTCACTGTTTTGAATTTTCCAATGTAAATTCCAACATTTTCACTGTTTTAAATTTTTCAAAGTAAATTCAAACATTTTCAAATGTTTTTAATTTTTTTTTCAAAGTAAATTACATAATTTTCACTGTTTTCTATTTTTAAAAGTAAATTCCAACATTTTCACTGTTTTGAATTTTTCAAAGTAAATTCAAATATTTTCACTGTTTTCAATTTTTCAAAGTAAATTCAAATATTTTCACTGTTTTCAATTTTTAAAGTAAATTCCATATTTTCACTGTTTTCAAGTTTTTCAAAACAAATTCCAACATTTTCACTGTTTTCAAGTTTTTTTATAGGAAATTCCAACATTTTCACTGTTTTGAATTTTTCAAAGTAAATTCCAACATTTTCACTGTTTAAAATTTTCAAAGTAAATTCCAACATTTTCACTGTTTTCAAGTATTTTATAGGAAATTCCAACATTTTCACTGTTGTCAATTTTTCAATTAAATTCCAACATTTTCAATTTTTCAAAGTAAAGTCAGACATTTTCACTGTTTCCTATTTTTCAATGTAAATTCCAACATTTTCACTGTTTTCAATTTTTTTAAGTAAATTTCCAACATTTTCACTGTTTTCAATTTTTCTGACAAAGTCAGACATTTTTTTTTCTGACTTCAATTTTTCAAAGTAAATTCCAACATTTTCACTGTTTTAAAGTTTTTTATAGGAGAGTCAGAAATTTTCACTGTTTTGAATTTTCCAATGTAAATTCCAACATTTTCACTGTTTTCAATTTTTAAAAGTAAATTCCAACATTTTCACTGTTTAAATTTTTCAAAGTAAAGTCAGACATTTTCACTGTTTTCAAGTTTTTTATAGGAAATTCCAACATTTTCAATGTTTTCACTGTTTTCAATTTTTCAAAGTAAATTCCAACATTTTCACTGTTTTAAAGTTTTTTACAGGAGAGTCAGAAATTTTCACTGTTTTGAATTTCCAATGTAAATTCCAACATTTTCACTGTTTTAATTTTTAAAAGTAAAGTCAGACATTTTCACTGTTTTCAAGTTTTTTATAGGAAAGTCAGAAATTTTCACTGTTTCGAATTTTTTTAAGTAAATTCCAACATTTTCACTGTTTTCAATTTTTCAATGTAAATTCCAACATTTTCACTGTTTCGAATTTTTCAAAGTAAATTCCAACATTTTCACTGTTTTCGAATTTTTTTAAGTAAATTCCAACATTTTCACTGTTTTCAATTTTTCAAAGTAAATTACATAATTTTCACTGTTTTCTATTTTTCAAAACAAAATCCAACATTTTCACTGTTTTCAAGTTTTTTTATAGGAGAGTCAGAAATTTTCACTGTTTTCTTTTTTTCAAAGTAAATTCCAACATTTTCACTGTTTTAAATTTTTAAAGTAAATTCCAATATTTTCACTGTTTTCAAGTTTTTTATAGCAAAGTCAGAATTTTTCACTGTTTTCTTTTTTTCAAAGTAAATTCCAACATTTTCACTGTTTTAAATTTTTCAAAATAAAGTCAGATATTATCACTATTTTAAATTTTTAAAAGTAAATTCCAACATTTTAAATTTTTCAACTTTTCAAAGTAAATTACATAATTTTCACTGTTTTCTATTTTTAAAAGTAAATTCCAACATTTTCACTGGTTTCAATTTTTCAAAGTAAAGTCAGACATTTTCACTGTTTTCAAGTTTTTTATAGGAAATTCCAACATTTTCACTGTTTAAATTTTTCAAAGTAAAGTCAGACATTTTCACTGTTTTCAAGTTTTTTATAGGAAATTCCAACATTTTCAATGTTTTCACTGTTTTCAATTTTTCAAAGTAAATTCCAACATTTTCACTGTTTTAAAGTTTTTTACAGGAGAGTCAGAAATTTTCACTGTTTTGAATTTCCAATGTAAATTCCAACATTTTCACTGTTTTAATTTTTAAAAGTAAAGTCAGACATTTTCACTGTTTTCAAGTTTTTTATAGGAAAGTCAGAAATTTTCACTGTTTCGACTTTTTTTAAGTAAATTCCAACATTTTCACTGTTTCGAATTTTTCAAAGTAAATTCCAACATTTTCACTATTTTCAATTTTTAAAAGTAAATTCCAACATTTTCAATTTTTCAACTTTTCAAAGTAAATTCCAACATTTTCACTGTTTTCAAGTTTTTTATAGGAAATTCCAACATTTTCACTGGTTTCAATTTTTCAAAGTAAATTCAAACATTTTAAATTTTTCCATTTTTCAATGTAAATTCCAACATTTTCACTGTTTTCAATTTTTCAAAGTAAATTCCAACATTTTCACTGTTTTCAATTTTTCAAAGTAAATTCCAACATTTTCACTGTTTTCAAGTTTTAAAGTAAATTCCAACATTTTCACTGTTTTCAATTTTTCAAAGCAAAGTCAGAATTTTCACTTTTTCCTATTTTTCTAAGTAAATTCCAACATTTTTACTGTTTTCAATTTTTCTGACAAAGTCAGACATTTTTTTTTCTGACTTCAATTTTTCAAAGTAAATTCCAACATTTTCAATTTTTCAACTTTTCAAAGTAAATTACATAATTTTCACTGTTTTCTATTTTTCAAAACAAAATCCAACATTTTCACTGTTTTCAAGTTTTTTTATAGGAGAGTTAGAAATTTTCACTGTTTTCTTTTTTTCAAAGTAAATTCCAACATTTTCACTGTTTTAAATTTTTCAAAATAAAGTCAGATATTATCACTATTTTAAATTTTTAAAAGTAAATTCCAACATTTTAAATTTTTCAACTTTTCAAAGTAAATTACATAATTTTCACTGTTTTCTATTTTTAAAAGTAAATTCCAACATTTTCACTGGTTTCAATTTTTCAAAGTAAAGTCAGACATTTTCACTGTTTTCAAGTTTTTTATAGGAAATTCCAACATTTTCACTGTTTAAATTTTTCAAAGTAAAGTCAGACATTTTCACTGTTTTCAAGTTTTTTATAGGAAATTCCAACATTTTCAATGTTTTCACTGTTTTCAATTTTTCAAAGTAAATTCCAACATTTTCACTGTTTTAAAGTTTTTTACAGGAGAGTCAGAAATTTTCACTGTTTTGAATTTCCAATGTAAATTCCAACATTTTCACTGTTTTAATTTTTAAAAGTAAAGTCAGACATTTTCACTGTTTTCAAGTTTTTTATAGGAAAGTCAGAAATTTTCACTGTTTCGAATTTTTTTAAGTAAATTCCAACATTTTCACTTTTCAATTTTTCA
>CM076721.1:0-5000 GCA_038501795.1 Pseudopleuronectes americanus
GAATTACTAATATTATAAATAACTAGAATACAGAAAAAATGTAAATAATACAAATGTTACAACAATAATGAATATAATGATATGACTATAGGAATAATTATAATGCTGTTAATAGAAATGAAAACATAAAATATGAGAGAAGATGGAGTTAAAACTAAAAAGTACAAGTAATAAAATACAGATATAATTGTATGTAATTATGAAGATGAAAAACTATGGAACAAAAATAAATTGAATATATAACTGAATAATTATAATTAATAATAAATTAAAAATAAAATGATTATTGAATGATAAATATAAGCAAGGAAAGAATGTATTATGACAATCAAATACAATATAATACATGAATCACAAAAATATACTTTAGACATATAAACATAAATAATAAAAAAAACATATTAAATAAAAAAAGAATGGAGAAAACAAAAGAAAATATTAACTCTAAAAATTCTATCATTTATAGCAAATAGCCAATAACATAATTTAATCAAAAGAAGAAAAAACAAACAAAAAATAATAAATAATAAGATAGATGAGCAAGAGATAAAAGAAAACAGTAATAAATAATATTAAAAGTCAACATAACGCTGATCATTAAACAGATCAATATCATACAAATAACCATAACAAAAAATAAATTAAAATTTTTTAATAAATATGACTAATATCTGTAATGAAATATACAAAAAGAATACATGTAAGCTAATTTAATTTCAAATTATAAAATTAATAATCATCCTTACTACAAATAACAACATAAACACAAAATATTGCAATAGACGAAACAAAACTCACAACTATACTATAACATTTATAAAATAAAAGAAAACTAAAAAAAAAGAAATAATAAAAAAACTAATATGTATATTAATAGTAAATTTCATAATGAATTTATTTCAATCATAACCCATCGGATTATATAAATCTATGATACAAAAAAATACAAAATAATTATTACATTCATAAATGATAAATGATAGAGTAATTAAAATAAGTAATCAATAAAAAAGAACAACACAAGATAAAAATACAGGGAACAATAAAAAAATATAAACATATAAAAAACAATCAAAAAATTAGAAAATTATCACAAAAAATATTAATAATATATTAGAATAAAACTATAATCATATAGTACATAGATGATAGAAAAACAGTCATAGTAAACAAAACATAAAAATAAATAATTAATCTATTATAAAAATAGAATTCTATTAAAATTAAATGAACTTGACCTTATACTTAATTAATAATACTAATGAATCAACAAAGCACATAAACGAAAGATTACTGTTTTGAAATTTAAAATTAAAAAAGAGAAAACCAATAATACTAAATTAAAAAAACGCAATCATACAAGAATAATACCATAAAAACTAAAAAACATCACAAATTACACTCGACAAAAAATACAATATACATAATCTGAAATTTACAATTAAGAAAAGAGAGCAAAAAAAACAAATAAATACTTAATAAAAAAAAAACATATTAGTTAATAGAAATAAAAAAAATAAATTAACTGTAGAAAAAAAAAATATTATAGGTAAAAAATAATATCAATACTTAAAAACCAATTATATTCTGATTAGAAGTTTTACAATTATTATATAAAATAAAAAAATATCAAATTATTAATATAATAAAATACAAAGAACTAATTAACGAAAAATAGCCAATATGGAGAAGAATGAACATGTTGTATATAGTGCATTAACAGAAATATATAAATGAAAAAATGATTTAAAAAATAATCAATGATATTGCATTAACACTATAAAAAAAATTACAGCACTAAACATTTTAAATTAAACACTAAAATATAATATATACATAAAAAAACATATAGGCGATATACAAATCAAATATATAAAACACTAATCCAAAAATCATAAAACAAGGTCTATCTAAAACAATCCCTAAAATAAGAATTTGATTTCCAGCTATTTAATAAAAAAAATTAGACAATCACAAAATTTCATATAATAATTACATTGACATTTAGCAAAATCTAAATAAAAGAGAAATAAAAACATTAAAAAAATAATCAAATAAATATTAAAAAATCAACAAAAATATAGAAAGAATTGAAAAAAAACTAACAAAAAAAATATAAAAATAAATAAAAAAAAATTGTATAGGAATATTATTGAATAATTTATAAGGAATGAAAAATAAATACATCAAATGAAAATATGTATAATATCGTATATTTTAAATCGATGCAAAAATAATTAACGGTAAGATATTTGTAAAAACTTTAGTTTAATAATAAAATTACAAAATAAAAACAATTTTATACACTACATTACATGGATATTAGAGAAAGTTATAAACAATTAATATCACAACTATATACTGATGGAGAAGACATAAAAATATTAAATGAATTAAATGATAGAAACTGATAACAAATTTACATAGAAAATAAACAATCGAATAATAAAACCAACCATATAAATACTAAATATGATTATATACATAAACAATAATTCACAAATACTAGAAATAAACAAAAAATACTTGCGATATTTAAAATAAAATAAGAGTTTTTAACAAATATACATAATGAACATTATATCAACATAGAGACATAAAAGCTGAAACAAAGTAAAATGTATAAAGGAAATTAAATATATAAGAAACGGAAGACAAGAAACTTACTATATTCAATGTATATAAAAATAATTATTATAAAAAACGTAATAAGTGTCAGTAAAAAATAAGTATAATCAAAATTGAGATCAACTTATACGATATAATATCGAATAATTGGAATATTAGAGAAAAATATTTAGGTATATAGAGCTTTATATTTATAATAGATACAGGATTTGATATGATAGGTGCTTATATATGAGGATTATTAAATAGTTTTTTAAATGAAGTGTACCGAGTCATTATCAGTTCTAACAAATGTGAGTTTATTAAATTAGTTAAGCTAAAAAAAGGCCAAAACTATATAAATTAGTAGAGATAAGGAAGATAAGTAATAAATATTCAGTCACTACGAATGAATAATAATAATCAAATGATTTAAATAAGATAATATTGTGTACAATAGGAAATAATAAAGACAATGTTTTCATACATATTAGAGATTATAAATGAAATACTACGCAAGATTCTTTTTGAGAGGATTAGATATATGAAATTACATTCACTTATTAAGAGATAGAATTAATTGTATAATAATATATGAAAAATACATAAAAGATTAAGGAATATTATAATAATAATCAATTTAATAAAATAAAAGGTGAATAATAAGGTAAATAAAATAAACTAGCATAATAAATAATAAAAAAAGAAATGTAAATTTTTAATTGTAATTGATTATGATATGAATAAGAAACATGAAATTATAACATGTAGAAGGATAGATTAAGCGCTAACAAATAATAAATATATGGCAATTAATTATATTAAACATAAAATAAAGTTTATAAAAAAGATAGTAGGGATCGCTAATAATAACGAAAAAAAGGATAATTATCATTTAAATATTAGTACAAATAATTCGTGACTATATGTCATGAGCATGATCAAAAAAATTTAAGATTAGTCTATTTAAGAAGTATATGGATTGAATCGGCATTAATTCAATAAATATAAGTAGTTAAAAAAAAAAATAAGTAATCTTCTAAGTATATAAAGAAAAAAATTAATCTTAATAATAAAGAAGTGTAAGTAAAATAAGATAAAAAGTAATACGAGACAATATTTTCATAGGTAAGAATAAATAAGGAGTTATATAATATAAGATAGGTTAATAATAGGAAAAATTATAATAAATTAATACAGAAATTAGGAAGGAGACTTTATTTAATTTATATTTATTTATAATAGAAAATTAAACGAGTTAAGTAGGTCTAATAGGATAATGTAATGTATTAAGAAAGTGAAGTATGTAAGAATTTACTTTATACAAGATGGTTACCAATAAGACAATTATATTCATACTCTGGACTGTGTAGATAATTGTTATTATATCTATATTTTAGTACGAGAGTTATGTTAGTTAGTTAAAATTATATTAAAATTAGGGTTTGAACTTTCGCAATTAATGATAATTGATATTAGAAAAAATATATTAATGAAATATTATAATTATACAAAAGAACTTAAAAAGATAAAGAGAAGCTATAAATATATATGGAATTGATCAGCCTCTGTAATATATTAATATTTAAAATATAGATCTATACAGGGAAATACTCAAAAATTTCATAAATTAGTATGAATGAGAATAAATTTATAGGTACGAATACGGATACTTTCAGGCAAGAGAAAATAATGTGTTGTATAATAAATATAATAATTTGCTAAGACATATAAAGTATAATAAGTACTATATAATCATAATGTAATAAAGAATTTTCGCAATGCTATAATAACATATGAAAAAATTAATAGAAAAAATGATAATAAATAATTTAATAAATCTATGCATAAACAGCTAGATTAATATTAACTAATATAAAGAAATGAAATAATAGTCAAAACACTGAATACTATATGCAAAATGTGTGTGGATTGGAACATACTTTGATCCAAAAAATTGAAAAATAATATAAATATACAATAAACAATGTCTATACAAAGACAGTATGATAAATCAAAAAATCGAAGACGAGGAAAAAATTATAATAAAAATAATAAATATAATAAAAATAAAAATAATAAATATAAAATAAATATATATAAAAAGTATAATAATAAAATAATAAAATTAAAAATATATAAATAATAATAAAAAATTAAAATATAATAAATAAAATAAAAAAAATAATAAATAAATAAATATATAAAAAATTAATAAATATAAAAAAATATAATAAGATAATACTAAAATATAATAAAAATTATAAAAAATAATAAAAAATAAAAAATTAAACTATAAAAAAATAAAATAAAATAATAATTAAATACTATATACAAAAATAAAATAAAAGAATATAAAATATATAAATTAATATTTAAATAATAATATAAAT
>CM076721.1:10000-15000 GCA_038501795.1 Pseudopleuronectes americanus
TGACTCAAAAGCAGTTGAAAAAATTATCGACGTAAAGATCATTACTCATAATAAGATAATTTAAAATGTAACTCCATATTAATAAAAAAATATAAAAAAATCATACACAGATATATAAAGTATCTAAACAAACTATACCCATTAAAACACACAAATCTGGCATTTCTATCCCCCCACTATTCTTACGCTCTATATCATAAAAGACTATAATAAAAATCAGAACCAATAAAAAAAACTTATACAATAAACAACTAAGTAAGAAACTGGAAAAAATTAAACCTACCCAATAAAATATATAAAAAAAAACAAAAACATAATCAGAAACTTAAAATAAAACAAAAAAAGAAAAAAAAACACACAAGCAAACTTTAAATAAAACAATATCCTAAAAAAGAAACAAGAAAATACTATCAAAAAATAAGAAAAATATTAAAAAAAAAATAAGGCTGAAAAAACTCGAAGCCAGAGATAGATCACAAACTAAAATAAAAAGAACGCTCTAAATATGAAAAATCCTAAATAATACATAACAATCACGTCAAGAATATGATTAAAAATAATAAAAAAAATACAATAAAATACTATGGAAAGTAATTTAACATTGGTAATATATCATACAAATTTAGAACATAAAAGGAAGACATAAATACGAATAATGATATACTCAAAATATAAAAAACCACATTCATAAAAACTGCATCAATATTACATAACAATCAATAAGACAATCACAAACAACCACATCCCCAAAATCCCACCCAACTCAACAAACACCCTTATCACCTCATACTGCAAAACACTTGCCACACCCACCACTTAAAATAGAAACAAACTGACAATAAATAGAACCAAACTACAACATACACACAACACCCAATAAACAACCCCACCGTTCAATCACAACACGAACACACCAACAGTCACTACCAACCCAGACACTGCACATTCACCATCTCAAACATCATAAAACAACACAAACAAACATATACATCCCCTACACTCTCACACTAAATCATAACAAGACACCAACCACCAAAAAACACACTCAACACAACACTGATGACCCTAACTATAACCAAACCCAATAACACACAAAAACTACACAAATTAAAATACAACAACAACAAAACCATTAACCTAACACACAAAAACACTACTGACTCCACAATCACATGAAACAACATAAACACAACAAAAAAACAATCCAAAACTAGATCCACAATAAAAAGGAAAAGCAATACCATGGAAAACTAATAGTTTAATGTAAGTAGTATATAATTATTAAACAGTTTATACGTTTAGTTTCTTATTGATCATAAGAATTTTATCGTGAAACTCTTTATACATCTCATATAATAATCAAAATTAAATGTATCAATTTAAAAGTGAATAAGGATTTATTTTTGAACATAGAATAGTTTTAATAGAATTAGTTATATTAATAAAATATATAAACACAGAGGACGAATGTTAAAGATTATAATTATAATATGTAAAGGATTTATGAGATCCTAAGATTATGCGTGTGCTTGAATTTTATCTTGAATGGTTAAAATAATTAACAATAATATATGATGCATAGATATAAAAAAAAATAATGAAAAAGAAAATAAGAAAGTTTTTATGTAATTTTTGAAAAAATATAATTGTTTATACTTTTTGAACTAAGTCTTAATGAATGTACTTCGAACGATGTTAAATATTGTAATATTCATTCGATTAAACATAATAGGATAGAAAAATATAAAACTATATAAAATATAAAAATGAAAAAATAATATAATTTAGGGAAAAGATAACTATAGATATATGAATTCGGAGAATAATAAATGGTTGAAAAATATTATAGAAAAATTATAAAATAATAGAAGTTAATAAAATCAAAAAAATTAATAAAAAAATATAAATAATATTATAATAATAATACTTTAAACTATCAAAAAAAGAAATATGAATAGAAAATAAAGATATAATAAATGGATTATCAAAATTATGGAAAAATGAAATATAATATTCAATAACACCTACAGAACATCATAGAAACCGAACTCCTCCTCACCCTCAAAATAACAAATAAAGGATATAGAAAGTTATAAAGAAACATAATTACAAATTTAGACTATGCAATGTTAGTTACTAAAATATATTTCAAGTAATGGTATAAAAATTATTTAAAATATAGAAAGTCATATTAAAAAATATGTTTAATACGCCATAGGAATGGTATAAGTAAAAAATGTGATAGATAATTAACAAATTAATTAAGAGAAATCCTCCAACAACTCCTCGGGGTTTAAATTAAATAAGATGACGAAACAGAAAAATAATCAAGAATTATTTTTTATTATAAATTGAAGAATAATGGAATACTTAAATAGAGTAAGATAATAGAAGGGGTAGAGAGTGTCTAAGGGTATACAATAGATAAAAATTGAATAATAGCAATTATAAATAAAGAAAAAATAATTAAAAAAAATATACATCATAATAAATGTATAAAAATTATAGAAATAAATATATAGATTAAGATTGTTTATATATATTATAATTATATCAATAATGATAGTTAAATAATATAAAGAATAAAATAATATATTAAATAAAAAAATGACTAAAAAATAAAAAAAATGATGTAAGTACATAAAAATTATAAATAACTGTTAAGTTAAATAAAATACTGAATACAATATATAAATTTTAATAAAATGTATGTAAACGTTAATGATCAATAAGAGCATTATGCGTCAACGTTATATAAATATAATATAACATACGAAAAAAATGTTGCCAAATAATAATAATCATAAATATAGATTATAAAATATTAATCAAATAAACAACAAATGTCAATTAATATTTATAAAATGTAAATTGGTTGAACTAATATAAAAATTACCATGTATTAGATAAAGAACGAGAAAGATTTTATCAAATTATCTTAGAAATAAAAATAATACTAGGAATAATAGACGAGTAATATACTAATAAAAAAAAATTTAATAACATCAAATAAACATCACATATACATATTAATATATAACAAATATCTGATGAAAGTATACGCAAAAAAAACACCCATATATGAACTGACGCTATATTAATAAAATATATATAGAATACATGTCGAAGATATGTCATTTAAAATTCTATTACAATAAAATTACTATAATAACTAATACTGATAAAAATAAAAAGGGTAAAAATAACACAATCGTACCAAAACGTAAACTTAAGAATACATAAAGCTATAAAAATGAATTCATCCTAAAGCATTAAAAACCTTAAATATAAATATATTAAAAAATTCTCAAGATACTGGAATGATAAAAATGTATATGATGATAATGCTCATAAACAAAATAAAGAGAAATAAATAAGGAAAACAAAGAAAACACCTAACAAAGTGAAATTAATCAAATGATACTGACCTAACATATAACTTGTAATAATATATACAAATCATATACAAAAATATATTCCTACATTTCTAAACGCATAGATATGAATGACATAACACCCACACAAACACACTACAGCATATATAGTCCCACACACCAAAGCTCACAAACTAACACCACCTACCCAGACAACGATACACACTGCCGTGCCACCAAAACCCCAACAATCCCCGCCCCACCATCACACACTACCCCAAGCACCACCACCACCGCCCCCCCACCTCTTCCCCCATCAATCGCACCCCGGGTGGTTGGCTTTCCCCCACTCCCATCAAGCCCCCTATGGTCAAACATACTTACTGATATCTAATGCAAGTAAATTCAAATACTAAATGAGAGGACAAATAATATAAAATTGATTACATGATTTATTGTCAATAAAACGAATAAAATAAAAATATAAAATAGGATTATCAATATGATTAACAAGAAATATTAATAAAGTTTTTTTGATGTTTAATTAAGAATAAAAAAAAAACTAAATGAATACTATCAATAGATAAAAATCAAAAACAATATGCATTTCACTATTTCTATTCAAAATTATATATATTTTAATAATTACAAAAATATATAACATAGGTCGAGTTCATAAAGAAAATACAACTATATTAGAAAAATAATAACTATGCAACTTTAATCTGAAGTGCATAATAAAGATATCATAATAATATATAATTTAATAGATAATTGAAACATCAAATATAAATTAAAAAAAAATATAAACGTATATGCTTTTAAAAATATGTAGGAATAAATGTAAAGTATTAAATTGAACACATTATGTTAATTAAAATGAAAAGATAAATAGAACTGAACTTAGAGACGTAAAGCAGAAAATAAAAAATTAACAATAAAATAAAAATAAAAAAAATAATATAATTATATAAAAAATTAAAAGAATAAATAATAAAAGATAGAAATATATATATCAATAAATAAATAATAATAAAAAATATTAAAAAAATAAAATATAATAACAAAATAATAAAAATATATATAAAATGAAAACATAATTAAAAAAATTATAATAAAAAATATAAAATGTTATAAATATTAAAATTAAAAAATAAATAAAAAATAAAATAATTAAAATTGATAAAATAATAAAAAATAGATATAAAAAAATAAAAAAAATAAAATAAAAAAATAATAAAATAATAAAATATATCAAAAAATTAAAAAAAATAAATAAACATATATAGAAAATATATAATAATTAAAATAAATGGAAATAATACAATAATTAAAAAAATGAAAATAGTAAAAGAAAATAAAAATTAAATTGAAAGATCTAATATAAAATAAATAAAAAATAAAATTTAAAAATATAAAATAAATAAAATAGAAATAAAAAATATAATAAATAATAATAAAATATAAAAAAAATAAAATAAATATAAAAAAATATAAAATAGAAATAATAATAAAAAAATAAAAATAAAAACTAAAAAAAATAATAATAAATAAAAAAATAATAATAAAAATAAAAATATTAAAAAAAAATAAAATAAAAATATATATAAAAATAAAAAATAGATT